>CANSGD010000431.1:0-110510 GCA_947645195.1 Patellifolia procumbens
GTACTTCGTTCAGTTACGTATTGCTAGGGATTCATATGCTTTAAATATGTAATACCTATTCAGAAGTCCAAAGTATTAGGTATTAAGAACAACAAATGATTTGAATGATTTTCATACACCATAAATCAGTTAAGATACTATGACGATTTTACCCTTTGATTTGAAATGCGTTTGATCCAAGGGATTCACTTATGCTTTAAATATATCCAATACCTATTCAGGAGTCAAAATATTTGACAATTAAGCTATTAAATGATTTGAAATGTGTACATACACCATAAATCGCCTAAGTGACTGATGATTTAACCCTTTGATTTGAAATGGGTATTATCAAGGGATTCATATGCTTTAATATATGTACCTATTCAAAGGACTCAAATATTTTGTAATTAAGCACAATCAATGGTTGAATGGTGTTCAATCACCATAAATCTCCTAAGAAACTATGACGACTTTACCCTTTGATTTGAAATGCGTTTGTTCCAAGGGATGCATATCCCTTTAAATATATCTAATACCTATTCAAGGAGTCAAAAATATTTGGCAATTAAGCACAACAAATGATTTGAATAGTGTTCGTACACACGCCAAATCGCCTAAGAGACTATGACAATTTTACCCTTTGATTTGAAATGCATTGGATCTAAGGCATTCATATGCTTTAAATATATGTAATACCTATTCAAGGAGTCAAAAATATTAGGTAATTAAGCACAACAAAATGATTTGAATGATTTTCATACACCATAAATCAGTTAAGATACTATGACGATTTTACCCTTTATTTGAAATCGTTTGATCCAAGGGATTCATATGCTTTAAATATATCCAATACCTATTCAAAGGTCAAAATATTTGGTAATTAAGCACAACAAATGATTTGAAATGTGTACATACACCTAAGTCGCCTAAGAGACTATGACGATTTTACCCTTTCATTGAAATGAGTTTGATCAAGGGATTCACATCCCTTTAAATATATCATATACCCTATTCAAGGAACCAAAAACATTTGGTAATTAAGCAAACCAAATAATTTGAATGATGTTTATACATCATAAATCGCCTAAGAGACCATGACGATTTTACCCTTTGATTTGAAAAGCATTTGAGACTAGGGATTCGTATTCTTTAAATATATCTAAGCCCTATTAAGGGAGTCAAAAATATTTGGTCATTAAACACAACAAATGAGTTGAAGATTTTCATATACAACAAATCGACTACTAGACTATGACGATTTTACCCTTTTATTTGAAATGGTTTGATTCAAAGTTTTCATGTGATTTAAATATATCTATTTTTTCTTCGAAGTAGTAAAATATATTTGGTAATTAAGCACAATAAATGATTTAAAAGGTGTTCATTCACAACAAATGGCCTAAGAGACACGAAGTTATCCTTTGATTTGAAATGCGTTTGATCAACGGGATTCATATGCATAAACATATCTAATACCTATTCAAGAGTCAAAAATATTTCTTAATTAAGCACAAGAAATGATTTCAAAGGTGTACATACACCACAAATCGGCTAAGAGGCAATGGCAATTTTACCCTTTGATTTGAAATGAGTTTGATCCAAGGTATTCATAACCTTTAAATATATCTATTACCTATTCAAGGAGTCAAATATATATTTTCTTAGTCGCACAACAAATGATTTCAAAGGTGTACATACACCACCAAGTCGCCTAAGAGACTATGACGATTTTACCCTTTGATTTGAAATGAGTTTGATCCTAGATTCATATGCTTTAAATATATGTAATACCCTATTGTAGGAGTAAAAAAAACATGGTAATCAAGAACAACAAATTATTTGAATGCGGTTTATACACCATAAATCGCCTAAGAGACTATGACGATTTTACCCTTTGATTTGAAATGCGTTTGACTAAGGGATTCATATGCTTTAAAAATTTATAATACCTATTCAAGGGTAGAAAAACGTTTGGTAATTTATGCAATAAATTATTTGAATGGTGTTCATACACCAAATATCGCCTAAGAGACTATGACGATTTTACCCTTTGATTTGAAATGCGTTTGACTAAGGGATTCATATGCTTTAAAAATTTATAATACCTATTCAAGGAGTGAAAACGTTTGGTAATTTAGCACAATAAATTATTGGAATGGTGTTCATACACAAAATATCGCCTAAGAGACTATGACGATTTTACCCTTTGATTTGAAATGCATTGGATCTAAGGCATTCATATGCTTTAAATATACGTAATACCTATTCAAGGAGTCAAAAATATTAGGTAATTAAGCACAACAAATGATTTGAATGATTTTCCTTTTTAAAATCAGTTAAGATACTATGACGATTTTACCCTTTGATTTGAAATGCGTTTGATCCAAGGGATTCATATGCTTTAAATATATCCAATACCTATTCAAGGAGTCAAAATATTTGGTAATTAACCACAATAAATGATTTGAAATGTGTACATACACCACAAATTGCCTAAGAGACTATGATGATTTTACCCTTTGATTTGAAATGAGTAGTATCCAAGGGATTCATATGCTTTAAATATATCTCATACCTATTCAAGGAGTCAAAATATTTGGTAATTAAGCACAACAAATGATTTGAATGGTGTTCAATCACCATAAATCTCCTAAGAGACTATGACGATTTTACCCTTTGATTTGAAATGCGTTTGTTCCAAGGGATGCATATCCTTTAAATATATCTAATACCTATTCAAGGAGTCAAAAATATTTGGCAATTAAGCACAACAAATGATTTGAATAATGTTCGTACACCATAAATCGCCTCAGAGACAATGACGATTTTACCCTTTGATTTGAAATGCATTGGATCTAAGGCATTCATATGCTTTAAATATATAAAATACCTATTCAAAGATTCAAAAATATTAGGTAATTAAGCACAACAAATGATTTGAATAGTTTTCATAGACCATAAATCAGTTAAGATACTTTGACGATTTTACCCTTTGATTTGAAATGCGTTTGATCCAAGGGATTCATATGCTTTAAATATAACTAATACCTATTCAAGGAGTAAAATATATTTCGTAATTAAGCACGACAAATGATTAAAAAGGTGTACATTCGCAACAAATCGCCTAAGGAACTATGACAGTTTTACCCTTTGATTTTAATGCGTTTGTTAAGGATTCATATGCTTTAAAAATTTATGTACCTATTCGAAGGTGTAAACGTTTGGTAATTTAGCACGTCTTGTATTGGAATGGTGTTCATACACAAAATATCGCCTAAGAGACTATGACGATTTTACCCTTTGATTTGAAATGCATTGGATCTAAGGCATTCATATGCTTTAAATATACGTAATACCTATTCAAGGAGTCAAAAATATTAGGTAATTAAGCACAACAAATGATTTGAATGATTTTCATACACCAAAAATCAGTTAAGATACTATGACGATTTTACCCCTTTGATTTGAAATGCGTTTGATCAAAGTGTTCATATGCACTTTAAATATATCCAATACCTATTCAAGGAGTCAAAATATTTGGTAATTAACCACAATAAATGATTTGAAATGTGTACATACACCACAAATTGCCTAAGAGACTATGATGATTTTACCCTTTGATTTGAAATGAGTAGTATCAAAGGTTCCATATGCTTTAAATATATCTCATACCTATTCAGAGTCAAAATTTGGTAATTAAGCACAACAAATGATTTGAATGGTGTTCAATCACCATAAATCTCCTAAGAGACTATGATTTTACCCTTTGATTTGAAATACGTTTTGTTCCAAGGGATGCATATCCTTTAAATATATCTAATACCTATTCAAGAGTCAAAAATATTTGGCAATTCTGTATGATAAATGATTTGAATAATGTTCGTACACCATAAATCGCCTCAGAGACTATGTTGATTTTACCCTTTGATTTGAAATGCATTGGATCTAAGGCATTCATATGCTTTAAATATATAAAATACCTATTCCGTTCAAAATATTGAGTAATTAAGCACAACAAATGATTTGAATGGTTTTTCATAGACCATAAATCAGTTAAGATACTTTGACGATTTTACCCTTTGATTTGAAATGCGTTTGATCCAAGGGATTCATATGCTTTAAATATAACTAATACCTATTCAAGGAGTAAAATATATTTCGTAATTAAGCACGACAAATGATTAAAAAGGTGTACATTCGCAACAAATCGCCTAAGAGACTATGACGATTTTACCCTTTGATTTTAAATGAGTTTAACCAATGGATTCATATGCTTTAAATCTATCTAATACCTATTCAAGAGTCAAAAACATTTGGTAATTCAGCACAATAAATTATTTGAATGGGGTTTATACACCATAAATTGCCTAAGAGACTATGACAATTTTACCCTTTGATTTGAAATGCGTTTGATCAAAGGGATTCATATGCTTTAAATGTATGTAATACCTATTCAACGAGCCAAAAATATTAGGTAATTAAGAACAACAAATGATTTGTATGGTTTTCATACACCATAAATCGATTAGATACAACACGATTTTACCCTTTGATTTGAAATGTGTTTGATCCAAGGGAGTCATATGCTTTAAATATATCTAATACCTATTCAAGGAGTCAAAAGGTGTACATACACCACAAATCGCCTATGTGACTATGACAATTTTACCCTTTGATTTAAAATGAGTTTGATCCAAGGGATTCATATGCTTTAAATGTATGTAATACCTATTCAACGAGCCAAAAATATTAGGTAATTAAGAACAACAAATGATTTGTATGGTTTTCATACACCATAAATCAGTTAAGATACAATGACGATTTTACCCTTTGATTTGAAATGTGTTTGATCCAAGGGAGTCATATGCTTTAAATATATCTAATACCTATTCAAGGAGTCAAATTTTTTGTAGTGGCTTACAACAAATGATTTCAAAGGTGTACATACACCACAGCAACCCTAAGAGACTATGACGATTTACCCTTTGATTTGAAATGAGTTTCATCCAAGGGATTCATATGCTTTAAATATATGTAATACCTATTCAAGGAGTCAAAAATATTAGGTAATTAAGAACAACAAATGATTTGAATGATTTTCATACACCATAAATCAGTTAAGATACTATGACGATTTTACCCTTTGATTTGAAATGCGTTTGATCCAAGGGATTCATATGCTTTAAATATATCCAATACCTATTCAAGGAGTCAAAATATTTGGTAATTAAGCACAATAAATGATTTGAAATGTGTACATACACCATAAATCGCCTAAGTGACTGATGATTTAACCCTTTGATTTGAAATGAGTAGTATCCAAGGGATTCATATGCTTTAAATATATCTAATACCTATTCAAGGACTCAAAATGTTTTGTAATTAAGCACAATAAATGATTTGAATGGTGTTCAATCACCATAAATCTCCTAAGAAACTATGTGATTTTACCCTTTGATTTGAAATGCGTTTGTTCCAAGGGATGCATATCCTTTGGCTATATCTAATACCTATTCGAGTGTCAAAAATGTTGGCAATTCCGCACAACAAATGATTTGAATAGTGTTCGTACACCATAAATCGCCTAAGAGACTATGACAATTTTACCCTTTGATTTAAAATGCATTGGATCTAAGGCATTCATATGCAATAAATATATGTAATACCTATTGAGTCAAAAATATTCGTCATTAAGCACAACAAATGATTTGAATGATTTTCATACACCACAAAATCAGTTAAGATACTATGACGATTTTACTCTTTGATTTGAAATCCGATTTTGATCCGAAGTTTATATGCTTTAAATATATCCAATACCTATTCAAGAGTCAAAATATTTGGTAATTAAGCACAACAAATGATTTGAAATGTTACACCACCACAAATCGCCTAAGAGACTATGGCAATTTTGCCCTTTCATTTGAAATGAGTTTGATCAAAGTTCAAATCCTTTAAATATATCATATACCTATTCAAGGAACCAAAAACATTTGGTAATTAAGCAAACCAAATAATTTGAATGATGTTTATACATCATAAATCGCCTAAGAGACCATGACGATTTTACCCTTTGATTTGAAAAGCATTTGACTAAGGGATTCATATTCTTTAAATATATCTAATACCTATTAAAGGAGTCAAAAATATTTGGTCATTAAACACAACAAATGAGTTGAAAGGTGTTCATATACCAAATCGACTACTAGACTATGACGATTTTACCCTTTTATTTGAAATGAGTTTGATGTGAGGATTCATGTGATTTAAATATATCTAATACCTATTCAAGTAGTAAAATATATTTGGTAATTAAGCACAATAAATGATTTAAAAGGTGTTCATTAACAACAAATGGCCTAAGAGACTATGACAAATTTATCCTTTGATTTGAAATGCGTTTGATCAACGGGATTCATATGCTTTAAACATATCTAATACCTATTCAAGGAGTCAAAAATATTTCTTAATTAAGCACAAGAAATGATTTCAAAGGTGTACATACACCACAAATCGCCTAAGTGACTAAAACTGATTTACCCTTTTATTTGAAATGAGTTTGATCAAGGGATTCATATGTATAAATATATCTAATACCTATTCGAGGAGTAAAATATATTTGGTAATTAAGCACAACCAATGATTTTAAAGGTGTTCATTCACAACAAATTGCCTAAGAGACTAGGACAATTTTACCCTTTGATTGAAATACGTTTGATCAGAGGTTCATATGCTTCACGTATATCTAATACTATTCAAGGAGTCAAAAATATTTCGTTCTTAAGCACAAGAAATGATTTTAAAGGTGTACATAAACCACAAATCGCCTAAGAGACTAAGACGATTTTACGCTTTGATTTGAAATGAGTTTGATCAAAGTTGTAACGAAAAATATATGTAATACCTATTCAAGGAGTCAATAATATTAGGTAATTAAGCCTGTAAGATTTGAATGGTTTCAAACACCATAAATCAGTTGAGATAAAATGACCATTTCACCCTTTGATTTGAAATGTGTTTGATCCAAGGGATTCATATGCTTTAAATATATCTAATACCTATTCAAGGAGTCAAATATTTGGTAATTAAGCACAACAAATGATTTGAAATTGGTATACACCACAAATCACCAAAGACTATATTTATTTTACCCTTTGATTTGAAATGAGTTTGATCCTAGGGATTCATATGCTTTAAATATATGTAATATCTATTCAAGGGTCAAAAACATGTGGTAACCAAGAACAACAAATTATTTGAATGGTGTTTGTACATTATAAATAGCTTGAAGACCACCAATGATTTTACCCTTTGATTTGAAATGCATTTAAACTAAGGGATTCATATTCTTTAAATATATCTAATACCCTATTAAAGGAGTCAAAAATGTTGGTAATTAAACACAACCAAATGATTTGATTATGGGGCAAGTTTCCTGCATTTGATTTAAATGAGTTTGATCCAAGCTATTCATAACCTTTAAAAATATATCCTAATACCTATTGAAGGATTCAAAAACATTTGGTAATTAAGCACCCAAATGATTTGAATGGTCTTCGCTTCTGTCCATCCTTTGAGACTGGCAATTTTACCTTTTGATTTGAAATAAGTTTGATCCAAGGGATTCATATGCCCAAAATATATATAATACCTATTTAAGGAATCAAATATATTTTGGCTAATTAAGCATAACAAATGATTTCAAAGGTGTACATACACCATAATTGTTTAGGGAGACTATGGCGTTTTTACCTTTTGATTTGGAATGAGTTTGATCCAAGGCATTCATATGCTTTAAATATATGTAGCACCTATTCATAGGTCAAATATTAGGTAATTAAGCACCCAAATGATTTGAATGGTTTTCATACACCATAAATCGGTCAAGATACTATGACGTTTTTATTCTTTCATTTGAAATACGTTTGATCCAAGGGATTCATATGCTTTAAATATATCTAATACCAGTTGGGGAGTCAAATATATGTTCGTAATTAAGCACAACAAATGATTTCAAGGAGCCCATACACCACAAATTGCCTAAGGGCCAAGACGATTTGGGCCTTTGATTTGAAATAGGTTTGATCCTAGGTAATCATATCTTTTAATTATATGTAATACCTATTCAAGGAGTCTAAAACATGTGGTAATCAAGAACAAGAAATTACTGAATGGTGTTTATACACCACAAATCGCCTAAGAGACTATGACGATTTTACCCCCTTTGATTTGAAATGAGTTTGATCCAAGGCATTCATATGCTTTAATTATATGTAATCCTGTTCAAGGAGTCAAAAATATTCAGTAATTAAGCACAACAAAAGATTTGAATGGTTTTCATACACCATAAATCAGTTAAGATACAATGACGATTTTACCCTTTGATTTGAAATGTGTTTGATCCAAGGGATTCATATGCTTTAAATATATCTAATACCTATTCAATTGGCCCTCCTTCGTGAGTAAGCACAACAAATGATTTCAAATGTGTTAATACACCACAAATCGCAAAAAGACTATGACGATTTTACCCTTTGATTTGAAATGAGTTTGATCCTAAGGTTTCATATGCTTTTATATATATGTGATTCATATTCAAGAATTGAAAACATGCTTGGTATTCCAAGAACAACAAATTATTTGAATGGTGTTTATACATCATAAATCGCCTAAGAGACCATGACGATTTTACCCTTTGATTTGAAATGCATTTGATTAAGGGATTCATATTCTTTAACTATATCTAATACCTATTAAAGGAGTCAAAAATATTTGGTAATTAAGCACAACAAATGATTTGAAAGGTGTTCATACACCATAAATTGCCTAAGAGACTATGACGATTTTACCCTTTGATTTGAAATGAGTTTGATCCAAGGCATTCATATGCTTTCAATATATGTAATACCTATTCAAGGAGTCAATAATATTAGGTAATTAAGCACAACAAAAGATTTGAATGTTTTCATACACCATAAATCAGTTGAGATAAAATGACAATTTTACCCTTTGATTTGAAATGTGTTTGATCCAAGGGATTCATATGCTTTAAATATGTCTAATACCTATTCAAGGAGTCAAAATATTTGGTAATTAAGCACAACAAATGATTTGAAATTGGTACATACACCACAAATCGCCAAAGACAATGACGATTTTACCCTTTGATTTGAAATGAGTTTGATCCTAGGGATTCATATGCTTTAAATATATGTAATACCTATTCAAGGAGTCAAAACATGTGGTAACCAAGAACAACAAATTATTTGAATGGTGTTTGTACATCATAAATCGCCTAAGAGACCATGACGATTTTACCCTTTGATTTGAAATGCATTTGACTAAGGGATTCATATTCTTTAAATATATCTAATACCTATTAAAGGAGTCAAAAATATTTGGTAATTAAGAACAACAAATGATTTGACAGGTGTTCATACACCATAAATTGCCTAAGAGACTATGACGATTTTACCCTTTGATTTGAAATGAGTTTGATCCAAGGGATTCATATGCTTTCAATATATCTAATACCTATTCAGGGAGTCAAAATATTTCGTAATTAAGCACAACAAATAATTTGAAATGTGTACATACACCACAAATCACCTAAGAGACTATGACGATTTTACCCTTTGATTTGAAATGAGTTTGATCCAAGGGATTCACATCCTTTAAATATATCTTATACCTATTCAAGGAGTCAAAAACATTTGGTAATTAAGCACACCAAATAATTTGAATGGTCTTCATACACCATAAATCGCCTAAGAGACTATGACGATTTTACCCTTTTGATTTGAAATTCGTTTGATCCAAGGGATTCATATGCTTAAAATATATCTAATACCTATTCAAGGAGTCAAAATATTTGGCAATTAAGCACACCAAATGATTTGAATGTTCTTCATACACCACAAATCGCTTAAGAGACTATGGCAATTTTACCCTTTTGATTTGAAATGCGTTTGATCCAAGGGATTCATATCCTTTAAATATATCTAATACCTATTTAAGGAGTCAAAAATATTTGGTCATAAAACACAACAAATGAGTTGAAAGGTGTTCATATATGACGATTTTACCCTTTGATTTGAAATGCATTTGACTAAGGGATTCATATGCTTTAAATTTATGTAATACATATTCAAGGAGTCAAAAATATGTGGTAATCAAGAACAACAAATTATTTGAATGGTGTTTATACACCATAAATCGCCTATGAGACCATGACGATTTTACCCTTTGATTTGAAATGAGTTTGATCCAAGGAATTCATATGCTTTCAATATATCTAATACCTATTCAAGGAGTAAAAAATATTTTGTAATTAAGCACAACAAATGATTTGAAAGGTGTACATACACTACAAATCGCCTAAGAGACTATGACTATTTTTCCCTTTGATTTGAAATGCGTTTGATCCAAGGGATTCATATGCTTAAAATATATATAATACCTATTTAAGGAATCAAATATATTTTTAGCTAATTAAGCACAACAAATGATTTCAAAGGTGTACATACACCACAAATTGCTTAAGAGACTATGACGATTTTACCTTTTGATTTGAAATGAGTTTGATCCAAGGCATTCATATGCTTTAAATATATGTAATACCTATTCATGGAGTCCAAAATATTAGGTAATTAAGCACACCAAATGATTTGAATGGTTTTCATACACCATAAATCAGTCAAGATACTATGACGATTTTATTCTTTCATTTGAAATGCGTTTGATCCAAGGGATTCATATGCTTTAAATATATCTAATACCGATTTAAGGAGTCAAATATATATTTCGTAATTAAGCACAACAAATGATTTCAAAGGTGTACATACACCACAAATTGCCTAAGAGACTATGACGATTTTACCCTTTGATTTGAAATGAGTTTGATCCTAGGTAATCATATGCTTTAATTATATGTAATACCTATTCAAGGAGTCTAAAACATGTGGTAATCAAGAACAAGAAATTATTTGAATGGTGTTTATACACCACAAATCGCCTAAGAGACTATGACGATTTTACCCTTTGATTTGAAATGAGTTTGATCCAAGGCATTTATATGCTTTAATTATATGTAATACCTGTTCAAGGAGTCAAAAATATTCGGTAATTAAGCACAACAAAAGATTTGAATGGTTTTCATACACCATAAATCAGTTAAGATACAATGACGATTTTACCCTTTGATTTGAAAAGTGTTTGATCCAAGGGATTCATATGCTTTAAATATATCTAATACCTATTTAAGGAGTCAAAATATTTGGTAATTAAGCACAACAAATGATTTCAAATGTGTTAATACACCACAAATCGCAAAAGACTATGACGATTTTACCCTTTGATTTGAAATGAGTTTGATCCTAGGGATTCTTATGCTTTAAATATATGTAATTCATATTCAAGGAGTCAAAAACATGTGGTAATCAAGAACAACAAATTATTTGAATGGTGTTTATACATCATAAATCGCCTAAGAGACTATGACGATTTTACCCTTTGATTTGAAATGCATTTGACTAAGGGATTCATATTCTTTAAATATATCTAATATTAAAGGAGTCAAAAATATTTGGTAATTAAGCACAACAAATGATTTGACAGGTGTTCATACACCATAAATTGCCTAAGAGACTATGACGATTTTACCCTTTGATTTGAAATGAGTTTGATCCAAGGGATTCATATGCTTTCAATATATCTAATACCTATTCAGGGAGTCAAAATATTTCGTAATTAAGCACAACAAATGATTTGAAATGTGTACATACACCACAAATCACCTAAGAGACTATGACGATTTTACCCTTTGATTTGAAATGAGTTTGATCCAAGGGATTCACATCCTTTAAATATATCTTATACCTATTCAAGGAGTCAAAAACATTTGGTAATTAAGCACACCAAATAATTTGAATGGTCTTCATACACCATAAATCGCCTAAGAGACTATGACGATTTTACCCTTTTGATTTGAAATTCGTTTGATCCAAGGGATTCATATGCTTAAAATATATCTAATACCTATTCAAGGAGTCAAAATATTTGGCAATTAAGCACACCAAATGATTTGAATGTTCTTCATACACCACAAATCGCTTAAGAGACTATGACAATTTTACCCTTTTGATTTGAAATGCGTTTGATCCAAGGGATTCATATCCTTTAAATATATCTAATACCTATTCAAGGAGTCAAAAATATTTGGTCATAAAACACAACAAATGAGTTGAAAGGTGTTCATACACAACAAATCGACTAAGAGACTATGACCATTTTACCCTTTTATTTGAAATGAGTTTGATCCAAGGGATTCATATGCTTTTAATATATCTAATACCTATTCAATTAGTAAAATATATTTGGTAATTAAGCATAACAAATGATTTAAAAGGTGTTCATTCACAACAAATTGCCTAAGAGACTATGACAATTTTACCCTTTGATTTGAAATGCGTTTGATCAAAGGGATTCATATGCTTTAAATATATCTAATACCTATTCAAGGAGTCAAATATATATTTTGTAATTAAGCACAACAAATGATGTGAAATGTGTACATACACCACAAATCACCTAAGAGACTATGACGATTTTACCCTTTGATTTGAAATGAGTTTGATCCAAGGGATTCACATCCTTTAAATATATCTTATACCTATTCAAGGAGTCAAAAACATTAGGTAATTAAGCACACCAAATAATTTGAATGGTCTTCACAGACCATAAATCGCCTAAGAGACTATGACGATTTTACCCTTTCGATTTAAAAAGCGTTTGATCCAAGGGATTCATATGCTTAAAATATATCTAATACGTATTTAAGGAGTCAAATATATATTTCGTAATTAAGCACAACAAATGATTTCTAAGGTGTACATACACCACAAATCGCCTTAGAGACTATGACGATTTTACCCTTTGATTTGAAATGAGTTTGATCCTAGGGATTCATATGCTTTAAATATATGTAATACCTATTCAAGGAGTCAAAAACATGTGGTAATCAATAACAACAAATTATTTGAATGGTGTTTATACACCATATATCGCCTAAGAGACTATGACGATTTTACCCTTTGATTTGAAATGAGTTTGATCCAAGGAATTCATATGCTTTCAATATATCTAATACCTATTCAAGGAGTAAAAAATATTTTGTAATTAAGCACAACAAATGATTTGAAAGGTGTACATACACTACAAATCGCCTAAGAGACTATGACTATTTTTCCCTTTGATTTGAAATGCGTTTTATCCAAGGGATTCATATGATTTAAAAATATCTAATACCTATTCAAGTAGTCAAAAATATTTGGTAATTAAGCACAACAAATGATTTATAAGGTGTTCATACACCACTAATCGCCTAAGAGACTATGACGATTTAACCCTTTGATTTGAAATGCGTTTGATCCAAGGTCTTCATAAGCTTTAAATATATCTAATACCTATTGAAGGATTTAAAAACATTTGGTAATTAAGCACACCAAATGATTTGAATGGTCTTCATACACCATAAATCGCCTAAGAGACTATGACGATTTTACCCTTTTGATTTGAAATGCGTTTGATCCAAGGGATTCATATGCTTAAAATATATATAATACCTATTTAAGCAAACAAATATATTTTTAGCTAATTAAGCACAACAAATGATTTCAAAGGTCTACATACACCACAAATTGCTTAAGAGACTATGACGATTTTACCTTTTGATTTGAAATGAGTTTGATCCAAGGCATTCATATGCTTTAAATATATGTAATACCTATTCAAGGAGTCAAAAATATGTGGTAATCAAGAACAACAAATTAGTTGAATGGTGTTTATACATGATAAATCGCCTAAGAGACCATGACGATTTTACCCTTTGATTTGAAATGCATTTGACTAAGGGATTCATATGCTTTAAATATATCTTATACCTATTAAAGGAGTCAAAAATATTTGGTAATTAAGCACAACAAATGATTTATAAGGTGCTCATACACCACTAATCGCCTAAGAGACTATGACGATTTTACCCTTTGATTTGAAATGAGTTTGATCCAAGGTATTCATAACCTTTAAATATATCTAATACCTATTTAAGGATTCAAAAACATTTGGTAATTAAGCACACCAAATGATTTGAATGGTCTTCATACACCATAAATCGCCTAAGAGACTATGACGATTTTACCCTTTTCATTTGAAATTTTATCCAAGGGATTCATATGCTTAAAATATATCTAATATCTATTTAAGGAATGAAATATATTTTTAGCTAATTAAGCACAACAAATGATTTCAAAGGTGTACATACACCACAAATTGCTTAAGAGACTATGACGATTTTACCCTTTGATTTGAAAGGAGTTTGATCCAAGGCATTCATATGCTTTTAATATATATGTAATACCTATTCAAGGAGTCAAAAATATTAGGTAATTAAGCACAACAAATTATTTGAATGGTTTTCATACACCATAAATCAGTTAAGATACTATGACGATTTTACCCTTTCATTTGAAATGCGTTTGATCTAAGGGATTCATCTGCCTTAAATATATCTAATACCTATTCAAGGAGTCAAAATATTTGGCAATTAAGCACACCAAATGATTTGAATGGTCTTCATACACCACAAATCGCTTAAGAGACTATGACAATTTTACCCTTTTGATTTGAAATGCGTTTGATCCAAGGGATTCATATCCTTTAAATATATCTAATACCTATTCAAGGAGTCAAATATGTATTTCGTAATTAAAATGATTTCAAAGGTGTACATACACCACAAATCGCCTAAGAGACTATGACAATTTTACCCTTTGATTTGAAATGAGTTTGATCCTAGGGATTCATATGCTTTAAATATATGTAATACCTATTCAAGGAGTCAAAAACATTTGGTAATTAAACACAACAAATTATTTGAATGGTGTTCATACACCATAAATCGCCTAAGAGACTATGACGATTTTACCCTTTGATTTGAAATGCATTTGACTAAGGGATTCATATGCTTTAAATTTATGTAATACATATTCAAGGAGTCAAAAATATGTGGTAATCAAGAACAACAAATTATTTGAATGGTGTTTATACACCATAAATCGCCTATGAGACCATGACGATTTTACCCTTTGATTTGAAATGCATTTGACTAATGGATTCATATGCATTAAATATATCTTATACCTATTAAAGGAGTCAAAAAAATTTGGTAATTAAGCACAACAAATGATTTGGAAGGTTGTTCATACACCACGAATGGCCTAAGAGACTATGACGATTTTACACTTTGATTTGAAATGAGTTTGATCCAAGGAATTCATATGCTTTCAATATATCTAATACCTATTCAAGGAGTAAAAAATATTTTGTAATTAAGCACAACAAATGATTTGAAAGGTGTACATACACTACAAATCGCCTAAGAGACTATGACTATTTTTCCCTTTGATTTGAAATGCGTTTGATCCAAGGGATTCATATGCTTTAAAAATATCTAATACCTATTCAAGGAGTCAAAAATATTTGGTAATTAAACACAACAAATGATTTGAAATTTGGACATACACCACAAATCGCCTAAGAGATTATGACAATTTTACCCTTTGATTTGAAATGAGTAGTATCCACGGGATTCATATGCTCTAAATATATCTTATACCTATTAAAGGAGTCAAAAATATTTGGTAATTAAGCACAACAAATGATTTATAAGGTGTTCATACACCACTAATCGCCTAAGCGACTATGACGATTTTACCCTTTGATTTGAAATGAGTTTGATCCAAGGTATTCATAACCTTTAAATATATCTAATACCTATTTAAGGATTCAAAAACATTTGGTAATTAAGCACACCAAATGATTTGAATGGTCTTCATACACCATAAATCGCCTAAGAGACTATGACGATTTTACCCTTTTCATTTGAAATTTGATCCAAGGGATTCATATGCTTAAAATATATCTAATATCTATTTAAGGAATCAAATATATTTTTAGCTAATTAAGCACAACAAATGATTTCAAAGGTGTACATACACCACAAATTGCTTAAGAGACTATGACGATTTTACCCTTTGATTTGAAAGGAGTTTGATCCAAGGCATTCATATGCATTAAATATATCTTATACCTATTAAAGGAGTCAAAAATATTTGGTAATTAAGCACAACAAATGATTTGAAAGGTGTTCATACACCACAAATGGCCTAAGAGACTATGACTATTTTACACTTTGATTTGAAATGAGTTTGATCCAAGGAATTCATATGCTTTCAATATATCTAATACCTATTCAAGGAGTAAAAAATATTTTGTAATTAAGCCCAACAAATGATTTGAAAGGTGTACATACACTACAAATCGCCTAAGAGACTATGACTATTTTTCCCTTTGATTTGAAATGCGTTTGATCCAAGGGATTCATATGCTTTAGAAATATCTAATACCTATTCAAGGAGTCAAATATGTATTTCGTAATTAAAATGATTTCAAAGGTGTACATACACCACAAATCGCCTAAGAGACTATGACAATTTTACCCTTTGATTTGAAATGAGTTTGATCCTAGGGATTCATATGCTTTAAATATATGTAATACCTATTCAAGGAGCCAAAAACATTTGGTAATTAAACACAACAAATTATTTGAATGGGGTTCATACACCATAAATCGCCTAAGAGACTATGACGATTTTACCCTTTGATTTGAAATGCATTTGACTAAGGGATTCATATGCTTTAAATTTATGTAATACATATTCAAGGAGTCAAAAATATGTGGTAATCAAGAACAACAAATTATTTGAATGGTGTTTATACACCATAAATCGCCTATGAGACCATGACGATTTTACCCTTTGATTTGAAATGCATTTGACTAATGGATTCATATGCTTTAAATATATCTTATACCTATTAAAGGAGTAAAAAATATTTGGTAATTAAGCACAACAAATGATTTGAAAGGTGTTCATACACCACAAATGGCCTAAGAGACTATGACGATTTTACACTTTGATTTGAAATGAGTTTGATCCAAGGAATTCATATGCTTTCAATATATCTAATACCTATTCAAGGAGTAAAAAATATTTTGTAATTAAGCACAACAAATGATTTGAAAGGTGTACATACACTACAAATCGCCTAAGAGACTATGACTATTTTTCCCTTTGATTTGAAATGCGTTTGATCCAAGGGATTCATATGCTTTAAAAATATCTAATACCTATTAAAGGAGTCAAAAATATTTGGTAATTAAACACAACAAATGATTTGAAATTTGGACATACACCACAAATCGCCTAAGAGATTATGACAATTTTACCCTTTGATTTGAAATGAGTAGTATCCACGGGATTCATATGCTCCTAAATATATCTTATACCTATTAAAGGAGTCAAAAATATTTGGTAATTAAGCACAACAAATGATTTATAAGGTGTTCATACACCACTAATCGCCTAAGAGACTATGACGATTTTACCCTTTGATTTGAAATGAGTTTGATCCAAGGTATTCATAACCTTTAAATATATCTAATACCTATTTAAGGATTCAAAAACATTTGGTAATTCAGCACACCAAATGATTTGAATGGTCTTCATACACCATAAATCGCCTAAGAGACTATGACGATTTTACCCTTTTCATTTGAAATTTGATCCAAGGGATTCATATGCTTAAAATATATCTAATATCTATTAAAGGAGTCAAAAATATTAGGTAATTAAGCACAACAAATTATTTGAATGGTTTTCATACACCATAAATCAGTTAAGATACTATGACGATTTTACCCTTTCATTTGAAATGCGTTTGATCTAAGGGATTCATATGCCTTAAATATATCTAATACCTATTCAAGGAGTCAAAATATTTTGCAATTAAGCACACCAAATGATTTGAATGGTCTTCATACACCACAAATCGCTTAAGAGACTATGACAATTTTACCCTTTTGATTTGAAATGCGTTTGATCCAAGGGATTCATATCCTTTAAATATATCTAATACCTATTCAAGGAGTCAAATATGTATTTCGTAATTAAAATGATTTCTAAGGTGTACATACACCACAAATCGCCTAAGAGACTATGACAATTTTACCCTTTGATTTGAAATGAGTTTGATCCTAGGGATTCATATGCTTTAAATATATGTAATACCTATTCAAGGAGTCAAAAACAATTGGTAATTCAACACAACAAATTATTTGAATGGTGTTCATACACCATAAATCGCCTAAGAGACTATGACGGTTTTACCCTTTGATTTGAAATGCATTTGACTAAGGGATTGATATGCTTTAAAATTATGTAATACATATTCAAGGAGTCAAAAATATGTGGTCATCAAGAACAACAAATTATTTGAATGGTGTTTATACACCATAAATCGCCTATGAGACCATGACGATTTTACCCTTTGATTTGAAATGCATTTGACTAATGGATTCATATGCTTTAAATATATCTTATACCTATTAAAGGAGTCAAAATATTTGGTAATTAAGCACAACAAATGATTTCAAAGGTGTACATACACCACAAATCGCCTAAGAGACTATGACAATTTTACCCTTTGATTTGAAATGAGTTTGATCCTAGGGATTCTTATGCTTTAAATATATGTAATACCTATTCAAGGAGTCAAAAACATTTGGTAATTAAACACAACAAATTATTTGAATGGTGTTCATACCCCATAAATCGCCTAAGAGACTATGACGATTTTACCCTTTGATTTGAAATGCATTTGACTAAGGGATTCATATGCTTTAAATTAATGTAATACATATTCGAGGAGTCAAAAATATGTGGTAATCAAGAACAACAAATTATTTGAATGGTGTTTGTACACCATAAATCGGCTAAGAGACCATGACGATTTTACCCTTTGATTTGAAATGCATTTGACTAATGGATTCATATGCTTTAAATATATCTTATACCTATTAAAGGAGTCAAAAATATTTGGTAATTAAGCACAACAAATGATTTGAAAGGTGTTCATACACCATAAATGGCCTAAGATACTATGACGATTTTACCCTTTGATTTGAAATGAGTTTGATCCAAGGAATTCATATGCTTTCAATATATCTAATACCTATTCAAGGAGTAAAAAATATTTTGTAATTAAGCACAACAAATGATTTGAAAGGTGTACATACACTACAAATCGCCTAAGAGACTATGACTATTTTTCCCTTTGATTTGAAATGCGTTTGATCCATAGGATTCATATGCTTTAAAAATATCTAATACCTATTCAAGGAGTCAAAAATATTTGGTAATTAAACACAACAAATGATTTGAAATTTGGACATACACCACAAATCGCCTAAGAGATTATGACAATTTTACCCTTTGATTTGAAATGAGTAGTATCCACGGGATTCATATGCTCTAAATATATCTTATACCTATTAAAGGAGTCAAAAATATTTGGTAATTAAGCACAACAAATGATTTATAAGGTGTTCATACACCACTAATCGCCTAAGAGACTATGACGATTTTACCCTTTGATTTGAAATGAGTTTGATCCAAGGTATTCATAACCTTTAAATATATCTAATACCTATTTAAGGATTCAAAAACATTTGGTAATTAAGCACACCAACTGATTTGAATGGTCTTCATACACCATAAATCGCCTAAGAGACTATGACGATTTTACCCTTTGATTTGAAATGCATTTGACTAAGGGATTCATATGCTTTAAATTTATGTAATACATATTCAAGGAGTCAAAAATATGTGGTAATCAAGAACAACAAATTATTTGAATGGTGTTTATACACCATAAATCGCCTATGAGACCATGACGATTTTACCCTTTGATTTGAAATGCATTTGACTAATGGATTCATATGCTTTAAATATATCTTATACCTATTAAAGGAGTAAAAAATATTTGGTAATTAAGCACAACAAATGATTTGAAAGGTGTTCATACACCACAAATGGCCTAAGAGACTATGACGATTTTACACTTTGATTTGAAATGAGTTTGATCCAAGGAATTCATATGCTTTCAATATATCTAATACCTATTCAAGGAGTAAAAAATATTTTGTAATTAAGCACAACAAATGATTTGAAAGGTGTACATACACTACAATTCGCCTAAGAGACTATGACTATTTTTCCCTTTGATTTGAAAGGCGTTTGATCCAAGGGATTCATATGCTTTAAAAATATCTAATACCTATTCAAGGAGTCAAATATGTATTTCGTAATTAAAATGATTTCAAAGGTGTACATACACCACAAATCGCCTAAGAGACTATGACAATTTTACCCTTTGATTTGAAATGAGTTTGATCCTAGGGATTCATATGCTTCAAATATATGTAATACCTATTCAAGGAGTCAAAAACATTTGGTAATTAAATACAACAAATTATTTGAATGGTGTTCATACACCATAAATCGCCTAAGAGACTATGACGATTTTACCCTTTGATTTGAAATGCATTTGACTAAGGGATTCATATGCTTTAAATTTATGTAATACATATTCAAGGAGTCAAAAATATGTGGTTATCAAGAACAACAAATTATTTGAATGGTGTTTATACACCATAAATCGCCTATGAGACCATGACGATTTTACCCTTTGATTTGAAATGCATTTGACTAATGGATTCATATGCTTTAAATATATCTTATACCTATTAAAGGAGTAAAAAATATTTGGTAATTAAGCACAACAAATGATTTGAAAGGTGTTCATACACCACAAATGGCCTAAGAGACTATGACGATTTTACACTTTGATTTGAAATGAGTTTGATCCAAGGAATTCATATGCTTTCAATATATCTAATACCTATTCAAGGAGTAAAAAATATTTTGTAATTAAGCACAACAAATGATTTGAAAGGTGTACATACACTACAAATCGCCTAAGAGACTATGACTATTTTTCCCTTTGATTTGAAATGCGTTTGATCCAAGGGATTCATATGCTTTAAAAATATCTAATACCTATTAAAGGAGTCAAAAATATTTGGTAATTAAACACAACAAATGATTTGAAATTTGGACATACACCACAAATCGCCTAAGAGATTATGACAATTTTACCCTTTGATTTGAAATGAGTAGTATCCACGGGATTCATATGCTCTAAATATATCTTATACCTATTAAAGGAGTCAAAAATATTTGGTAATTAAGCACAACAAATCATTTATAAGGTGTTCATACACCACTAATCGCCTAAGAGACTATGACGATTTTACCCTTTGATTTGAAATGAGTTTGATCCAAGGTATTCATAACCTTTAAATATATCTAATACCTATTTAAGGATTCAAAAACATTTGGTAATTAAGCACACCAAATGATTTGAATGGTCTTCATACACCATAAATCGCCTAAGAGACTATGCCGATTTTACCCTTTTCATTTGAAATTTGATCCAAGGGATTCATATGCTTAAAATATATCTAATATCTATTAAAGGAGTCAAAAATATTAGGTAATTAAGCACAACAAATTATTTGAATGGTTTTCATACACCATAAATCAATTAAGATACTATGACGATTTTACCCTTTCATTTGAAATGCGTTTGATCTAAGGGATTCATATGCCTTAAATATATCTAATACCTATTCAAGGAGTCAAAATATTTTGCAATTAAGCACACCAAATGATTTGAATGGTCTTCATACACCACAAATCGCTTAAGAGACTATGACAATTTTACCCTTTTGTTTTGAAATGCGTTTGATCCAAGGGATTCATATGCTTTAAATATATCTAATACCTATTCAAGGAGTCAAATATGTATTTCGTAATTAAAATGATTTCAAAGGTGTACATACACCACAAATCGCCTAAGAGACTATGACAATTTTACCCTTTGATTTGAAATGAGTTTGATCCTAGGGATTCATATGCTTTAAATATATGTAATACCTATTCAAGGAGTCAAAAACATTTGGTAATTAAACACAACAAATTATTTGAATGGTGTTCATACACCATAAATCGCCTAAGAGACTTTGACGGTTTTACCCTTTGATTTGAAATGCATTTGACTAAGGGATTCATATGCTTTAAATTTATGTAATTCGTATTCAAGGAGTCAAAAATATGTGGTCATCAAGAACAACAAATTATTTGAATGGTGTTTATACACCATAAATCGCCTATGAGACCATGACGATTTTACCCTTTGATTTGAAATGCATTTGACTAATGGATTCATATGCTTTAAATATATCTTATACCTATTAAAGGAGTCAAAATATTTGGTAATTAAGCACAACAAATGATTTCAAAGGTGTACATACACCACAAATCGCCTAAGAGACTATGACAATTTTACCCTTTGATTTGAAATGAGTTTGATCCTAGGGATTCTTATGCTTTAAATATATGTAATACCTATTCATGGAGTCAAAAACATTTGGTAATTAAACACAACAAATTATTTGAATGGTGTTCATACCCCATAAATCGCCTAAGAGACTATGACGATTTTACCCTTTGATTTGAAATGCATTTGACTAAGGGATTCATATGCTTTAAATTAATGTAATACATATTCGAGGAGTCAAAAATATGTGGTAATCAAGAACAACAAATTATTTGAATGGTGTTTGTACACCATAAATCGCCTAAGAGACCATGACGATTTTACCCTTTGATTTGAAATGCATTTGACTAATGGATTCATATGCTTTAAATATATCTTATACCTATTAAAGGAGTCAAAAATATTTGGTAATTAAGCACAACAAATGATTTGAAAGGTGTTCATACACCATAAAAGGCCTAAGATACTATGACGATTTTACCCTTTGATTTGAAATGAGTTTGATCCAAGGAATTCATATGCTTTCAATATATCTAATACCTATTCAAGGAGTAAAAAATATTTTGTAATTAAGCACAACAAATGATTTGAAAGGTGTACATACACTACAAATCGCCTAAGAGACTATGACTATTTTTCCCTTTGATTTGAAATGCGTTTGATCCAAGGGATTCATATGCTTTAAAAATATCTAATACCTATTAAAGGAGTCAAAAATATTTGGTAATTAAACACAACAAATGATTTGAAATTTGGACATACACCACAAATCGCCTAAGAGGTTATGACAATTTTACCCTTTGATTTGAAATGAGTAGTATCCACGGGATTCATATGCTCTAAATATATCTTATACCTATTAAAGGAGTCAAAAATATTTGGTAATTAAGCACAACAAATCATTTATAAGGTGTTCATACACCACTAATCGCCTAAGAGACTATGACGATTTTACCCTTTGATTTGAAATGAGTTTGATCCAAGGTATTCATAACCTTTAAATATATATAATACCTATTTAAGGATTCAAAAACATTTGGTAATTAAGCACACCAAATGATTTGAATGGTCTTCATACACCATAAATCGCCTAAGAGACTATGCCGATTTTACCCTTTTCATTTGAAATTTGATCCAAGGGATTCATATGCTTAAAATATATCTAATATCTATTAAAGGAGTCAAAAATATGTGGTAATCAAGAACAACAAATTATTTGAATGGTGTTTATACACCATAAATCGCCTATGAGACCATGACGATTTTACCCTTTGATTTGAAATGCATTTGACTAATGGATTCATATGCTTTAAATATATCTTATACCTATTAAAGGAGTAAAAAATATTTGGTAATTAAGCACAACAAATGATTTGAAAGGTGTTCATACACCACAAATGGCCTAAGAGACTATGACGATTTTACACTTTGATTTGAAATGAGTTTGATCCAAGGAATTCATATGCTTTCAATATATCTAATACCTATTCAAGGAGTAAAAAATATTTTGTAATTAAGCACAACAAATGATTTGAAAGGTGTACATACACTACAAATCGCATAAGAGACTATGACTATTTTTCCCTTTGATTTGAAATGCGTTTGATCCAAGGGATTCATATGCTTTAAACATATCTAATACCTATTCAAGGAGTCAAATATGTATTTTGTAATTAAAATGATTTCAAAGGTGTACATACACCACAAATCGCCTAAGAGATTGTGACAATTTTACCCTTTGATTTGAAATGAGTTTGATCCTAGGGATTTATATGCTTCAAATATATGTAAAACCTATTCAAGGAGTCAAAAACATTTGGTAATTAAATACAACAAATTATTTGAATGGTGTTCATACACCATAAATCGCCTAAGAGACTATGACGATTTTACCCTTTGATTTGAAATGCATTTGACTAAGGGATTCATATGCTTTAAATTTATGTAATACATATTCAAGGAGTCAAAAATATGTGGTAATCAAGAACAACAAATTATTTGAATGGTGTTTATACACCATAAATCGCCTACGAGACCATGACGATTTTACCCTTTGATTTGAAATGCATTTGACTAATGGATTCATATGCTTTAAATATATCTTATACCTATTAAAGGAGTAAAAAATATTTGGTAATTAAGCACAACAAATGATTTGAAAGGTGTTCATACACCACAAATGGCCTAAGAGACTATGACGATTTTACACTTTGATTTGAAATGAGTTTGATCCAAGGAATTCATATGCTTTCAATATATCTAATACCTATTCAAGGAGTAAAAAATATTTTGTAATTAAGCACAACAAATGATTTGAAAGGTGTACATACACTACAAATCGCCTAAGAGACTATGACTATTTTTCCCTTTGATTTGAAATGCGTTTGATCCAAGGGATTCATATACTTTAAAAATATCTAATACCTATTAAAGGAGTCAAAAATATTTGGTAATTAAACACAACAAATGATTTGAAATTTGGACATACACCACAAATCGCCTAAGAGATTATGATAATTTTACCCTTTGATTTGAAATGAGTAGTATCCACGGGATTCATATGCTCTAAATATATCTTATACCTATTAAAGGAGTCAAAAATATTTGGTAATTAAGCACAACAAATGATTTATAAGGTGTTCATACACCACTAATCGCCTAAGAGACTATGACGATTTTACCCTTTGATTTGAAATGAGTTTGATCCATGGTATTCATAACCTTTAAATATATCTAATACCTATTTAAGGATTCAAAAACATTTGGTAATTAAGCACACCAAATGATTTGAATGGTCTTCATACACCATAAATCGCCTATGAGACTATGACGATTTTACCCTTTTCATTTGAAATTTGATCCAAGGGATTCATATGCTTAAAATATATCTAATATCTATTAAAGGAATCAAAAATATTAGGTAATTAAGCACAACAAATTATTTGAATGGTTTTCATACACCATAAATCAATTAAGATACTATGACGATTTTACCCTTTCATTTGAAATGCGTTTGATCTAAGGGATTCATATGCCTTAAATATATCTAATACCTATTCAAGGAGTCAAAATATTTTACAATTAAGCACACCAAATGATTTGAATGGTCTTCATACACCACAAATCGCTTAAGAGACTATGACAATTTTACCCTTTTGATTTGAAATGCGTTTGATTCAAGGGATTCATATCCTTTAAATATATCTAATACCTATTCAAGGAGTCAAATATGTATTTCGTAATTAAAATGATTTCAAAGGTGTACATACACCACAAATCGCCTAAGAGACTATGACAATTTTACCCTTTGATTTGAAATGAGTTTGATCCTAGGGATTCATATGCTTTAAATATATGTAATACCTATTCAAGGAGTCAAAAACATTTTGTAATTAAACACAACAAATTATTTGAATGGTGTTCATACACCATAAATTGCCTAAGAGACTATGACGATTTTACCCTTTGATTTGAAATGCATTTGATCCAAGGGATTCATATGCTTTAAATTTATGTAATACATATTCAAGTAGTCAAAAATATGTGGTCATCAAGAACAACAAATTATTTGAATGGTGTTTATACACCATAAATCGCTTATGAGACCATGACGATTTTACCCTTTGATTTGAAATGCATTTGACTAATGGATTTATATGCTTTAAGTATATCTTATACCTATTAAAGGAGTCAAAATATTTGGTAATTAAGCACAACAAATGATTTCAAAGGTGTACATACACCACAAATCGCCTAAGAGACTATGACTATTTTACCCTTTGATTTGAAATGAGTTTGATCCTAGGGATTCTTATGCTTTAAATATATGTAATACCTATTCAAGGAGTCAAAAACATTTGGTAATTAAACACAACAAATTATTTGAATGGTGTTCATACCCCATAAATCGCCTAAGAGACTATAACGATTTTACCCTTTGATTTGAAATGCATTTGACTAAGGGATTCATATGCTTTAAATTTATGTAATACATATTCAAGGAGTCAAAAATATGTGGTAATCAAGAACAACAAATTATTTGAATGGTGTTTATACACCATAAATCGCCTACGAGACCATGACGATTTTACCCTTTGATTTGAAATGCATTTGACTAATGGATTCATATGCTTTAAATATATCTTATACCTATTAAAGGAGTAAAAAATATTTGGTAATTAAGCACAACAAATGATTTGAAAGGTGTTCATACACCACAAATGGCCTAAGAGACTATGACGATTTTACACTTTGATTTGAAATGAGTTTGATCCAAGGAATTCATATGCTTTCAATATATCTAATACCTATTCAAGGAGTAAAAAATATTTTGTAATTAAGCACAACAAATGATTTGAAAGGTGTACATACACTACAAATCGCCTAAGAGACTATGACTATTTTTCCCTTTGATTTGAAATGCGTTTGATCCAAGGGATTCATATACTTTAAAAATATCTAATACCTATTAAAGGAGTCAAAAATATTTGGTAATTAAACACAACAAATGATTTGAAATTTGGACATACACCACAAATCGCCTAAGAGATTATGATAATTTTACCCTTTGATTTGAAATGAGTAGTATCCACGGGATTCATATGCTCTAAATATATCTTATACCTATTAAAGGAGTCAAAAATATTTGGTAATTAAGCACAACAAATGATTTATAAGGTGTTCATACACCACTAATCGCCTAAGAGACTATGACGATTTTACCCTTTGATTTGAAATGAGTTTGATCCATGGTATTCATAACCTTTAAATATATCTAATACCTATTTAAGGATTCAAAAACATTTGGTAATTAAGCACACCAAATGATTTGAATGGTCTTCATACACCATAAATCGCCTATGAGACTATGACGATTTTACCCTTTTCATTTGAAATTTGATCCAAGGGATTCATATGCTTAAAATATATCTAATATCTATTAAAGGAGTCAAAAATATTAGGTAATTAAGCACAACAAATTATTTGAATGGTTTTCATACACCATAAATCAATTAAGATACTATGACGATTTTACCCTTTCATTTGAAATGCGTTTGATCTAAGGGATTCATATGCCTTAAATATATCTAATACCTATTCAAGGAGTCAAAATATTTTGCAATTAAGCACACCAAATGATTTGAATGGTCTTCATACACCACAAATCGCTTAAGAGACTATGACAATTTTACCCTTTTGATTTGAAATGCGTTTGATCCAAGGGATTCATATCCTTTAAATATATCTAATACCTATTCAAGGAGTCAAATATGTATTTCGTAATTAAGAAATGATTTCAAAGGTGTACATACACCACAAATCGCCTAAGAGACTATGACAATTTTACCCTTTGATTTGAAATGAGTTTGATCCTAGGGATTCATATGCTTTAAATATATGTAATACCTATTCAAGGAGTCAAAAACATTTGGTAATTAAACACAACAAATTATTTGAATGGTGTTCATACACCATAAATCGCCTAAGAGACTATGACGATTTTACCCTTTGATTTGAAATGCATTTGACTAAGGGATTCATATGCTTTAAATTTATGTAATACATATTCAAGTAGTCAAAAATATGTGGTCATCAAGAACAACAAATTATTTGAATGGTGTTTATACACCATAAATCGCTTATGAGACCATGACGATTTTACCCTTTGATTTGAAATGCATTTGACTAATGGATTTATATGCTTTAAGTATATCTTATACCTATTAAAGGAGTCAAAATATTTGGTAATTAAGCACAACAAATGATTTCAAAGGTGTACATACACCACAAATCGCCTAAGAGACTATGACTATTTTACCCTTTGATTTGAAATGAGTTTGATCCTAGGGATTCTTATGCTTTAAATATATGTAATACCTATTCAAGGAGTCAAAAACATTTGGTAATTAAACACAACAAATTATTTGAATGGTGTTCATACCCCATAAATCGCCTAAGAGACTATGACGATTTTACCCTTTGATTTGAAATGCATTTGACTAAGGGATTCATATGCTTTAAATTTATGTAATACATATTCAAGGAGTCAAAAATATGTGGTAATCAAGAACAACAAATTATTTGAATGGTGTTTATACACCATAAATCGCCTAAGAGACCATGACGATTTTACCCTTTGATTTGAAATGCATTTGACTAATGGATTCATATGATTTAAATATATCTTATACCTATTAAAGGAGTCAAAAATATTTGGTAATTAAGCACAACAAATGATTTGAAAGGTGTTCATACACCATAAATGGCCTAAGATACTATGACGATTTTACCCTTTGATTGGAAATGAGTTTGATCCAAGGAATTCATATGCTTTCAATATATCTAATACCTATTCAAGGGGTAAAAAATATTTTGTAATTAAGCACAACAAATGATTTGAAAGGTGTACATACACTACAAATCGCCTAAGAGACTATGACTATTTTTCCCTTTGATTTGAAATGCGTTTGATCCAAGGGATTCATATGCTTTAAAATATCTAATACCTATTCAAGGAGTCAAAAATATTTGGCAATTAAACACAACAAATGATTTGAAATTTGTACATACACCACAAATCGCCTAAGAGATTATGACAATTTTACCCTTTGATTTGAAATGAGTAGTATCCACGGGATTCATATACTCTAAATATATCTTATACCTATTAAAGGAGTCAAAAATATTTGGTAATTAAGCACAACAAATGATTTATAAGGTGTTCATACACCACTAATCGCCTAAGAGACTATGACGATTTTACCCTTTGATTTGAAATGAGTTTGATCCAAGGTATTCATAACCTTTAAATATATCTAATACCTATTGAAGGATTCAAAAACATTTGGTAATTAAGCACACCAAATGATTTGAATGGTCTTCATACACCATTAATCACCTAAGAGACTATTACGATTTTACCCTTTTGATTTGAAATGCGTTTGATCAAAGGGATTCATATGCTTAAAAAATATCTAATTCCTATTTAAGGAATCAAATATATTTTTAGCTAATTAAAGACAACAAATGATTTCAAAGGTGTACATACACCACAAATTGCTTAAGAGACTATGACGATTTTACCCTTTGATTTGAAATGAGTTTGATCCCAGGCATTCATATGCTTCAAATATATGTAATACCTATTCAAGGAATCAAAAATATTAGGTAATTAAGCACAACAAATGATTTGAATGGTTTTCACACACCATAAATCAGTTAAGATACAATGACGATTTTACCCTTTGATTTGAAATGTGTTTGATCCAAGGGATTCATATGCTTTAAATATATCTAATACCTATTCAAGGAGTCAAAATATTTGGTAATTAAGCACAACAAATGATTTAAAATGTGTACATACACCATAAATCGCAAAAGACTATGACGATTTTACCCTTTGATTTGAAATGAGTTTGATCCTAGGGATTCATATGCTTTAAATATATGTAATACCTATTCAAGGAGTCAAAAACATGTGGTAATCAAGAACAACAAATTATTTGAATGGTGTTTATACATCATAAATCGCCTAAGAGAACATGACGATTTTACCCTTTGATTTGAAATGCATTTGACTAAGGGATTCATATTCTATAAATATATCTAATACCTATTAAAGGAGTCAAAAATATTTGGTAATTAAGCACAACAAATGATTTGAAAGGTGTTCATACACCATAAATTTCCTAAGAGACTATGATGATTTTACCCTTTGATTTAAAATGAGTTTGATCCAAGGGATTCATATGCTTTCAATATATCTAATACCTATTCAGGGAGTCAAAATATTTTGTAATTAACCACAACAAATGATTTGAAAGGTGATCATACACCACAAATCGCCTAAGAGACTATAACGATTTTTCCCTTTAATTTGAAATGAGTTTAATGCAAAGGATTCATATGCTTCAAATATATCTAATACCTATTCATGGAGTCAAAAATATTTGGTCATTAAACACAACAAATTAGTTGAAAGGTGTTCATACACAACAAAACGACTAAGAGAATATGACCATTTTACCCTTTTATTTGAAATGAGTTTGATCCAAGGGATTCATATGCTTTAAATATATCTAATACATATTCAAGTAGTAAAATATATTTGGTAATTAAGCACAACAAATGCTTTAAAAGATGTTCATTCACAACAAATTGCTTAAGACTATGACAATTTTACCCTTTGATTTGAAATGCGTTTGATCAAAGGGATTCATATGCTTTAAATATATCTAATACCTATTCAAGGAGTCAAATATATATTTTGTAATTAAGCACAACAAATGATTTCAAAGGAGTACATACACCACAAATCGCCTAAGAGACTATGACAATTTTACCCTTTGATTTGAAATGAGTTTGATCCTAGGGATTCATATGCTTTAAATATATGTAATACTTATTCAAGGAGTCAAAAACATTTGGTAATTAAACATAACAAATTATTTGAATGGTGTACATACACCATAAATCGCCTAAGAGACTATGACGATTTTACCCTTTGATTTGAAATGCATTTGACTAAGGGATTCATATGCTTTAAAGTTATGTAATACCTATTCAAGGAGTCAAAAATATATTTTAATCAAGAACAACAAATTATTTGAATGGTGTTTATCCACCATAAATCGCCTAAGAGACCATGACGATTTTACCCTTTGATTTGAAATGCATTTGACTAAGGGATTCATATGCTTTAAATATATCTTATACCTATTAAAGGAGTACAAAATATTTGGTAATTAAGCACAACAAATGATTTGAAAGGTGTTCATACACCATAAATGGCCTAAGAGACTATGACGATTTTACCCTTTGATTTGAACTGAGTTTGATCCAAGGAATTCATATGCTTTCAATATATCTAATACCTATTCAAGGAGTTAAAAATATTTTGTAATTAACCACAACAAATGATTTAAAAGGTGTACATACACTACAAATCGCCTAAGAGACTATGACTATTTTTCCCTTTGATTTGAAATGCGTTTGATCCACGGGATTCATATGCTTTAAAAATATCTAATACTTATTCAAGGAGTCAAAAATATTTGGTAATTAAACACAACACATGATTTGAAATTTGCACATACACCACAAATCGCCTAAGAGATTATGATAATTTTACCGTTTGATTTGAAATGAGTAGTATCCACGGGATTCATATGCTCTAAATATATCTTATACCTATTAAAGGATTCAAAAATATTTGGTAATTAAGCACAACAAATGATTTATAAGGTGCTCATACACCACTAATCGCCTAAGAGACTATGACGATTTTACCCTTTGATTTGAAATGAGTTTGATCCAAGGTATTCATAACCTTTAAATATATCTAATACCTATTGAAGAATTCAAAAACATTTGGTAATTAAGCACACCAAATGATTTGAATGGTCTTCATACACCATAAATCGCCCAAGAGACTATGACGATTTTACCCTTTTGATTTGAAATGCGTTTGATCCAAGGGATTCGTATGCTTAAAATATATCTAATACCTATTTAAGGAATCAAATATATCTGATATTAAAGGTGTACATACACCACAAATTGCTTACGAGACTATGACGATTTTACCCTTTGATTTGAAATGAGTTTGATCCAAGGCATTCATATGCTTTAAATATATGTAATACCTATTCAAGGAGTCAAAATATTTGGTAATTAAGCACAATAAATGATTTGAATGGTTTTCATACACCATAAATCAGTTAAGATACTATGACGATTTTACAATTTCATTTGAAATGCGTTTGATCCAAGGGGTTCAAATGCTTTAAATACATCTAATACCTATTCAAGGAGTCAAAATATTTGGTAATTAAGCACAACAAATGATTTGAATGGTCTTCATACACCATAAATCGCCTAAGAGACTATGACGATTTTACCCTTTTGATTTGAAATGCGTTTGATCCAAGGGATTCATATGCTTAAAATATATCTAATACCGCTTTAAGGAGTCAAATATATATTTCGTAATTAAGCACAACCAATGATTTCAAAGGTGTACATACACCACAAATCGCCTAAGAGACTATGACGGTTTTACCCTTTCATTTGAAATGAGTTTGATCCAAGGGATTCATATGCTTTCAATATATCTAATACCTATTCAGGGAGTCAAAATATTTTGTAATTAACCACAACAAATGATTTGAAAGGTGATCATACACCACAAATCGCCAAAGAGACTATAACGATTTTTCCCTTTAATTTGAAATGAGTTGAATGCAAAGGATTCATATGCTTTAAATATATCTAATAACTATTCAAGGAGTCAAAAATATTTGTTCATTCACAACAAATTGCCTAAGAGACTATGACAATTTTACCATTTGATTTGAAATGTGTTTGATCAAAGGGATTCATATGCTTTAAATATATCTAATACCTATTCAAGGACTCAAATATATATTTCGTAATTAAGCACAACAAATGATTTGAAATGTGTACATACACCACAAATCACCTAAGAGACTATGACGATTTTACCCTTTGATTTGAAATGAGTTTGATCCAAGGGATTCACATCCTTTAAATATATCTTTTACCTATTCAAGGAGTCAAAAACATTTGGTAATTAAGCACACCAAATAATTTGAATGGTCTTTATAGACCATAAATCGCCTAAGAGACTATGACGATTTTACTCTTTTGATTTGAAATGCGTTTGATCCAAGGGATTCATATGCTTAAAATATATCTAATACCTATTCAAGGAGTCAAAATATTTGGCAATTAAGCACACCAAATGATTTGAATGTTCTTCATACACCACAAATCGCTTAAGAGACTATGACAATTTTACCCTTTTGATTTGAAATGCGTTTGATCCAAGGGATTCATATCCTTTAAATATATCTAATACCTATTCAAGGAGTCAAAAATATTTGGTCATAAAACACAACAAATGAGTTGAAAGGTGTTCATACACAACAAATCGACTAAGAGACTATGACCATTTTACCCTTTTATTTGAAATGAGTTTGATCCAAGGGATTCATATGCTTTTAATATATCTAATACCTATTCAAGTAGTAAAATATATTTGGTAATTAAGCATAACAAATGATTTAAAAGGTGTTCATTCACAACAAATTGCCTAAGAGACTATGACAATTGTACCCTTTGATTTGAAATGCGTTTGATCAAAGGGATTCATATGCTTTAAATATATCTAATACCTATTCAAGGAGTCAAATATATATTTTGTAATTAAGCACAACAAATGATTTGAAATGTGTACATGCACCACAAATCGCCTAAGAGACTATGACGATTTTACCCTTTGATTTGAAATGAGTTTGATCCAAGGGATTCACATCCTTTAAATATATCTTATACCTATTCAAGGAGTCAAAAACATTAGGTAATTAAGCACACCAAATAATTTGAATGGTCTTCATAGACCATAAATCGCCTAAGAGACTATGACGACTTTACCCTTTTGATTTAAAAAGCGTTTGATCCAAGGGATTCATATGCTTAAAATATATCTAATACATATTTAAGGAGTCAAATATATATTTCGTAATTAAGCACAACAAATGATTTCTAAGGTGTACATACACCACAAATCGCCTTAGAGACTATGACGATTTTACCCTTTGATTTGAAATGAGTTTGATCCTAGGGATTCATATGCTTTAAATATATATAATACCTATTCAAGGAGTCAAAAACATGTGGTAATCAATAACAACAAATTATTTGAATGGTGTTTATACACCATATGTCGCCTAAGAGACTATGACGGTTTTACCCTTTGATTTGAAATGAGTTTGATCCAAGGGATTCATATGCTTTCAATATATCTAATACCTATTCAGGGAGTCAAAATATTTTGTAATTAACCACAACAAATGATTTGAAAGGTGATCATACACCACAAATCGCCAAAGAGACTATAACGATTTTTACCCTTTAATTTGAAATGAGTTGAATGCAAGGGATTCATATGCTTTAAATATATCTAATAACTACTCAAGGAGTCAAAAATATTTTGTTTTGTTCATTCACAACAAATTGCCTAAGAGACTATGACAATTTTACCATTTGATTTGAAATGTGTTTGATCAAAGGGATTCATATGCTTTAAATATATCTAATACCTATTCAAGGAGTCAAATATATATTTTGTAATTAAGCACAACAAATGATTTGAAATGTGTACATACACCACAAATCACCTAAGAGACTATGACGATTTTACCCTTTGATTTGAAATGAGTTTGATCCAAGGGATTCACATCCTTTAAATATATCTTATACCTATTCAAGGAGTCAAAAACATTTGGTAATTAAGCACACCAAATAATTTGAATGGTCTTTATAGACCATAAATCGCCTAAGAGACTATGACGATTTTACTCTTTTGATTTGAAATGCGTTTGATCCAAGGGATTCATATGCTTAAAATATATCTAATACCTATTCAAGGAGTCAAAATATTTGGCAATTAAGCACACCAAATGATTTGAATGTTCTTCATACACCACAAATCGCTTAAGAGACTATGACAATTTTACCCTTTTGATTTGAAATGCGTTTGATCCAAGGGATTCATATCCTTTAAATATATCTAATACCTATTCAAGGAGTCAAAAATATTTGGTCATAAAACACAACAAATGAGTTGAAAGGTGTTCATACACAACAAATCGACTAAGAGACTATGACCATTTTACCCTTTTATTTGAAATGAGTTTGATCCAAGGGATTCATATGCTTTTAATATATCTAATACCTATTCAAGTAGTAAAATATATTTGGTAATTAAGCATAACAAATGATTTAAAAGGTGTTCATTCACAACAAATTGCCTAAGAGACTATGACAATTGTACCCTTTGATTTGAAATGCGTTTGATCAAAGGGATTCATATGCTTTAAATATATCTAATACCTATTCAAGGAGTCAAATATATATTTTGTAATTAAGCACAACAAATGATTTGAAATGTGTACATGCACCACAAATCGCCTAAGAGACTATGACGATTTTACCCTTTGATTTGAAATGAGTTTGATCCAAGGGATTCACATCCTTTAAATATATCTTATACCTATTCAAGGAGTCAAAAACATTAGGTAATTAAGCACACCAAATAATTTGAATGGTCTTCATAGACCATAAATCGCCTAAGAGACTATGACGATTTTACCCTTTTGATTTAAAAAGCGTTTGATCCAAGGGATTCATATGCTTAAAATATATCTAATACATATTTAAGGAGTCAAATATATATTTTGTAATTAAGCACAACAAATGATTTCTAAGGTGTACATACACCACAAATCGCCTTAGAGACTATGACGATTTTACCCTTTGATTTGAAATGAGTTTGATCCTAGGGATTCATATGCTTTAAATATATATAATACCTATTCAAGGAGTCAAAAACATGTGGTAATCAATAACAACAAATTATTTGAATGGTGTTTATACACCATATGTCGCCTAAGAGACTATGACGATTTTACCCTTTGATTTGAAATGAGTTTGATCCAAGGAATTCATATGCTTTCAATATATCTAATACCTATTCAAGGAGTAAAAAATATTTTGTAATTAAGTCCAACAAATGATTTGAAAGGTGTACATACACTACAAATCGCCTAAGAGACTATGACTATTTTTCCCTTTGATTTGAAATGCGTTTTATCCAAGGGATTCATATGATTTAAAAATATCTAATACCTATTCAAGTAGTCAAAAATATTTGGTAATTAAGCACAACAAATGATTTATAAGGTGTTCATACACCACTAATCGCCTAAGAGACTATGACGATTTAACCCTTTGATTTGAAATGCGTTTGATCCAAGGTCTTCATAACCTTTAAATATATCTAATACCTATTGAAGGATTCAAAAACATTTGGTAATTAAGCACACCAAATGATTTGAATGGTCTTCATACACCATAAATCGCCTAAGAGACTATGACGATTTTACCCTTTTGATTTGAAATGCGTTTGATCCAAGGGATTCATATGCTTAAAATATATATAATACCTATTTAAGGAATCTAATATATTTTTAGCTAATTAAGCACAACAAATGATTTCAAAGGTGTACATACACCACAAATTGCTTAAGAGACTATGACGATTTTACCCTTTGATTTGAAAGGAGTTTGATCCAAGGCATTCATATCCTTTTAATATATATGTAATACCTATTCAAGGAGTCAAAAATATTAGGTAATTAAGCACAACAAATTATTTGAATGGTTTTCATACACCATAAATCAGTTAAGATACTATGACGATTTTACCATTTCATTTGAAATGCGTTTGATCTAAGGGATTCATATGCCTTAAATATATCTAATACCTATTCAAGTAGTCAAAATATTTGGCAATTAAGCACACCAAATGATTTGAATGGTCTTCATACACCACAAATCGCTTAAGAGACTATGACAATTTTACCCTTTTGATTTGAAATGCGTTTGATCCAAGGGATTCATATCCTTTAAATATATCTAATACCTATTCAAGGAGTCAAAAATATTTGGTCATAAAACACAACAAATGAGTTGAAAGGTGTTCATACACAACAAATCGACTAAGAGACTATGACCATTTTACCCTTTTTTTTGAAATGAGTTTGATCCAAGGGATTCATATGCTTTTAATATATATAATACCTATTCAAGTAGTAAAATATATTTGGTAATTAAGCATAACAAATGATTTAAAAGGTGTTCATTCACAACAAATTGCCTAAGAGACTATGACAATTTTACCCTTTGATTTGAAATGCGTTTGATCAAAGGGATTCATATGCTTTAAATATATCTAATACCTATTCAAGGAGTCAAATATATATTTTGTAATTAAGCACAACAAATGATTTGAAATGTGTACATACACCACAAATCGCCTAAGAGACTATGACGATTTTACCCTTTGATTTGAAATGAGTTTGATCCAAGGGATTCACATCCTTTAAATATATCTTATACCTATTCAAGGAGTCAAAAACATTAGGTAATTAAGCACACCAAATAATTTGAATGGTCTTCATAGACCATAAATCGCCTAAGAGACTAGGACGATTTTACCCTTTTGATTTAAAAAGCGTTTGATCCAAGGGATTCATATGCTTAAAATATATCTAATACATATTTAAGGAGTCAAATATATATTTCGTAATCAAGCACAACAAATGATTTCTAAGGTGTACATACACCACAAATCGCCTTAGAGACTATGACGATTTTACCCTTTGATTTGAAATGAGTTTGATCCTAGGGATTCATATGCTTTAAATATATATAATACCTATTCAAGGAGTCAAAAACATGTGGTAATCAATAACAACAAATTATTTGAATGGTGTTTATACACCATATGTCGCCTAAGAGACTATAACGATTTTACCCTTTGATTTCAAATGAGTTTGATCCAAGGAATTCATATGCTTTCAATATATCTAATACCTATTCAAGGAGTAAAAAATATTTTGTAATTAAGCGCAACAAATGATTTGAAAGGTGTACATACACTACAAATCGCCTAAGAGACTATGACTATTTTTCCCTTTGATTTAAAATGCGTTTTATCCAAGGGATTCATATGATTTAAAAATATTTAATACCTATTCAAGTAGTCAAAAATATTTGGTAATTAAGCACAACAAATGATTTATAAGGTGTTCATACACCACTAATCGCCTAAGAGACTATGACGATTTAACCCTTTGATTTGAAATGCGTTTGATCCAAGGTCTTCATAACCTTTAAATATATCTAATACCTATTGAAGGATTCAAAAACATTTGGTAATTAAGCACACCAAATGATTTGAATGGTCTTCATACACCATAAATCACCTAAGAGACTATGACGTTTTTACCCTTTTGATTTGAAATGCGTTTGATCCAAGGGATTCATATGCTTAAAATATATATAATACCTATTTAAGGAATCAAATATATTTTTAGCTAATTAAGCACAACAAATGATTTCAAAGGTGTACATACACCACAAATTGCTTAAGAGACTATGACGATTTTACCTTTTGATTTGAAATGAGTTTGATCCAAGGCATTCATATGCTTTAAATATATGTAATACCTATTCAAGGAGTCAAAAATATGTGGTAATCAAGAACAACAAATTATTTGAATGGTGTTTATACACGATAAATCGCCTAAGAGACCATGACGATTTTACCTTTGATTTGAAATGCATTTGACTAAGGGATTCGTATGCTTTAGATATATCTTATACCTATTAAAGGAGTCAAAAATATTTGGTAATTAAGCACAACAAATGATTTATAAGGTGCTCATACACCACTAATAGCCTAAGAGACTATGACGATTTTACCCTTTGATTTGAAATGAGTTTGATCCAAGGTATTCATAACCTTTAAATATATCTAATACCTATTTAAGGATTCAAAAACATTTGGTAATTAAGCACACCAAATGATTTGGATGGTCTTCATACACCATAAATCGCCTAAGAGACTATGACGATTTTACCCTTTTCATTTGAAATTTGATCCAAGGGATTCATATGCTTAAAATATATCAAAAATCTATTTAAGGAATCAAATATATTTTTAGCTAATTAAGCACAACAAATGATTTCAAAGGTGTACATACACCACAAATTGCTTAAGAGACTATGACGATTTTACCCTTTGATTTGAAAGGAGTTTGATCCAAGGCATTCATATGCTTTTAATATATATGTAATACCTATTCAAGGAGTCAAAAATATTAGGTAATTAAGCACAACAAATTATTTGAATGGTTTTCATACACCATAAATCAGTTAAGATACTATGACGATTTTACCCTTTCATTTGAAATGCGTTTGATCTAAGGGATTCATATGCCTTAAATATATCTAATACCTATTCAAGGAGTCAAAATATTTGGCAATTAAGCACACCAAATGATTTGAATGGTCTTCATACACCACAAATCGCTTAAGAGACCATGACAATTTTACCCTTTTGATTTGAAATGCGTTTGATCCAAGGGATTCATATCCTTTAAATATATCTAATACCTATTCAAGGAGTCAAATATGTATTTCGTAATTAAAATGATTTCAAAGGTGTACATACACCACAAATCGCCTAAGAGACTATGAGAATTTTACCCTTTGATTTGAAATGAGTTTGATCCTAGGGATTCATATGCTTTAAATATATGTAATACCTATTCAAGGAGTCAAAAACATTTGGTAATTAAACAAAACAAATTATTTGAATGGTGTTCATACACCATAAATCGCCTAAGAGACTATGACGATTTTACCCTTTGATTTGAAATGCATTTGACTAAGGGATTCATATGCTTTAAATTTATGTAATACATATTCAAGGAGTCAAAAATATGTGGTAATCAAGAACAACAAATTATTTGAATGGTGTTTATACACCATAAATCGCCTATGAGACCATGACGATTTTACCCTTTGATTTGAAATGCATTTGACTAATGGATTCATATGCTTTAAATATATCTTATACCTATTAAAGGAGTCAAAAACATTTGGTAATTAAGCACAACAAATGATTTGAAAGGTGTTCATACACCACAAATGGCCTAAGAGACTATGACGATTTTACACTTTGATTTGAAATGAGTTTGATCCAAGGAATTCATATGCTTTCAATATATCTAATACCTATTCAAGGAGTAAAAAATATTTTGTAATTAAGCACAACAAATGATTTGAAAGGTGTACATACACTACAAATCGCCTATGAGACTATGATTATTTTTCCCTTTGATTTGAAATGAGTTTGATCCAAGGGATTCATATGCTTTAAAAATATCTAATACCTATTCAAGGAGTCAAAAATATTTGGTAATTAAACACAACAAATGATTTGAAATTTGGACATACACCACAAATCGCCTAAGAGATTATGACAATTTTACCCTTTGATTTGAAATGAGTAGTATCCACGGGATTCATATGCTCTCAATATATCTTATACCTATTAAAGAAGTCAAAAAAATTTGGTAATTAAGCACAACAAATGATTTATAAGGTGTTCATACACCACTAATCGCCTAAGAGACTATGACGGATTTACCCTTTGATTTGAAATAAGTTTGATCCAAGGTATTCCTAACCTTTAAATATATCTAATACCTATTGAAGGATTCAAAAACATTTGGTAATTAAGCACACCAAATGATTTGAATGGTCTTCATACACCATAAATCGCCTAAGAGACAATGACGATTTTACCCTTTTGATTTGAAATGCGTTTGATCCAAGGGATTCATATGCTTAAAATATATATAATACCTATTTAAGGAATCAAATATATTTTTAGCTAATTAAGCACAACAAATGATTTCAAAGGTGTACATACACCACAAATTGCTTAAGAGACTATGACGATTTTACCTTTTGATTTGAAATGAGTTTGATCCAAGGCATTCATATGCTTTAAATATATGTAATACCTATTCAAGGAGTCCAAAATATTAGGTAATTAAGCACACCAAATGATTTGAATGGTTTTCATACACCATAAATCAGTTAAGATACTATGACGATTTTACCCTTTCATTTGAAATGCGTTTGATCCAAGGGATTCATATGCTTTAAATATATCTAATACCGATTTAAGGAGTCAAATATATATTTCGGAATTAAGCACAACAAATGTTTCAAAGGTGTACATACACCACAAATTGCCTAAGAGACTATGACGATTTTACCCTTTGATTTGAAATGAGTTTGATCCTAGGTAATCATATGTTTTAATTATATGTAATACCTATTCAAGGATTCTAAAACATGTGGTAATCAAGAACAAGAAATTATTTGAATGGTGTTTATACACCATAAATCGCCTAAAAGACTATGACGATTTTACCCTTTGATTTGAAATGAGTTTGATCCAAGGCATTCATATGCTTTAATTATATGTAATACCTATTCAAGGAGTCAAAAATATTAGGTAATTAAGCACAACAAAAGATTTGAATGGTTTTCATACACCATAAATCAGTTAAGATACAATGACGATTTTACCCTTTGATTTGAAATGTGTTTGGTCCAAGGGATTCATATGCTTTAAATATATCTAATACCTATTCAAGGAGTCAAAATATTTGGTAATTAAGCACAACAAATGATTTCAAATGTGTACATACACCACAAATCGCAAAAGACTATGACGATTTTACCCTTTGATTTGAAATGAGTTTGATCCTAGGGATTCATATGTTTTAAATATATGTAATTCCTATTCAAGGAGTCAAAAACATGTGGTAATCAAGAACAACAAATTATTTGAATGGTGTTTATACATCATAAATCGCCTAAGAGACCATGACGATTTTACCCTTTTATTTGAAATGCATTTGACTAAGGGATTCATATTCTTTAAATATATCTAATACCTATTAAAGGAATCAAAAATATTTGGTAATTAAGCACAACAAATGATCTGAAAGGTGTTCATACACCATAAATTGCCTAAGAGACTATGACGATTTTACCCTATGATTTGAAATGAGTTTGATCCAAGGCATTCATATGCTTTCAATATATGTAATACCTATTCAAGGAGTCAATAATATTAGGTAATTAAGCACAACAAAAGATTTGAATGGTTTTCATACACCATAAATCAGTTGAGATAAAATGACAATTTTACCCTTTGATTTGAAATGTGTTTGATCCAAGGGATTCATATGCTTTAAATATATCTAATACCTATTCAAGGAGTCAAAATATTTGGTAATTAAGCACAACAAATGATTTGAAATTGGTACATACACCACAAATCGCCAAAGACAATGACGATTTTACCATTTGATTTGAGATGAGTTTGATCCTAGGGATTCATATGCTTTAAATATATGTAATACCTATTCAAGGAGTCAAAAACATGTGGTAACCAAGAACAACAAATTATTTGAATGGTGTTTGTACATCATAAATCGCCTAAGAGACCATGACGATTTTACCCTTTGATTTGAAATGCATTTGACTAAGGGATTCATATTCTTTAAATATATCTAACACCTATTAAAGGAGTCAAAAATATTTGGTAATTAAGCACAACAAATGATTTGACAGTTGTTCATACACCATAAATTGCCTAAGAGACTATGACGATTTTACCCTTTGATTTGAAATGAGTTTGATCCAAGGGATTCATATGCTTTCAATATATCTAATACCTATTCAGGGAGTCAAAATATTTTGTAATTAACCACAACAAATGATTTGAAAGGTGATCATTGATATCACGTATTTATATAGAGTTTTCTCCCTTATTTACAAGCTAATTTGTGCGTCATTGGAGCTCTTGGGAGCTATTTTGTGCTAACTTTCGTATGCAGTTGTGGTTTCGTGTTTTAGTATTGAATTGCAGGTTTTATGGAGTTTTCTCCTTATTCCCGAGCCATTTGGAAGCAACCACGGCTTTACGAGATATTATGAGGCACGTATGGTGGCTCACGAGCTTTATGGATAGTTTAGGAGGTCCCAAGACCCCTAAACGTGAAGATTAGAGAGCAAAGGAGTCAAAAGGAGTTTTCCGTGCACTGATCGGGCAGAAATAGCCCGATCGGGCGATGTTTGCCCGATCGAATCGGGCGAGGAAGCATGTCCCCAGACCCGATCGGGTGGCTACCGCCCGACCTGATCGTGTGGAGTGCTGCTTGGTCTTGTTGCGGTGCTACAGGCGAGGGGAACACGCTGGCCCAAGTTGTCGCCAGACCCGATCGGGTGACTACCGCCCGACCCGATCGGGTGGGCCGTTTTCTCGCCTTATTGCTGCACTGCTGCTGCCAGAGCCCAGAACTGAAGTTGGGAGAATTTGTATGTGGACCCGATCGGGTATTGTGCTCGGGCCCGATCGGGTCTGGCGCTCTTTATCGCGCTTTTTCACTTTTTGTTCCCGTTTTTAGTGACTTGAGGGGTATTATAAATACCTTTTCCTCATCTATCTTTCATTCCATCTTTTATTCATTTTTCATTAGGTTTTAGACTAGCTTTATTCTACATTATTCTTAGTTTAATTCAAACACTTTAGATTAATTTAGAGGTGATCAAACCTATTTCGATTTCAATAAAAGTTCCTGCTTTCCGTCAATTGGTACTCTTCTCTACTCTTTATCTCTTTAATTACTTTGATTGCTTAGTTTAATTATTCAATTGTTCATGATGCAATTCTTAGGGTTTCATATTAGTTTTGTTGTTGCCAATTCGATTATGAGTGAGTAGTTCTCTTTCTAGGGTGTTAGATAGGAAAGCCATGTTTATACCATGATTGTGATTTAGATTTCTATCAATTTCTAGGGCTTGATTAGGGTGATTGTGATGTGGTTTGTTCTTATTGAGTAATTAATGTCAGTGTACAATTTCATTGATTGCTCGTGGTTAATAGTTGTTTGCACAGATCCGTCTTACGACTAGAGGCCTAGGACACATCAGTAGTTCTGATTACGTTAGTGAACATGCGGCGTATGTTGAACTATGAGCGTTGAGTCTTAACCATAGCTCAACATAGGCTCTAATCCCCCGACTCTTGACTTAGGTTTTAATAGTAGTTGACCCTATTTTATTGGTATAAGCATGGTGGACCGACCTAATACCCTAGACTTTTATTCCATAGTTTAATCCTCGATTTATTCAGTCTTCCGTAGTCTGTTCCTTAGTTTAATTAATTCCTTCCTGATTTCATCTGGAGTAGCTGAATTGGTTGATTATTGATTTAGAAACTCTGTCTCCCTGTGGATTCGACCCTGCTTCCACTGACTACCTAGTTAGAGGTTTGTAGGTTTATTTTTGATTAGGTGACACGACTAAAACCTATCAAAATTTGGCGCCGTTGCCGGGGAGACGGCTAGTTCTCTAAGTTTTTATTTAATTATTTGGTCTACTTCTCTGTACCTCATTGGAACTTCATTGTCTCAATCGAGGTACGTTTTACTGCTGCTTTTTGTTTCTTTTGTATGCCCAGGTCCCAAAGAAACGGTTCCCCAATTCCAGCGGACCCCGATCTTACTAGGACAATCAGGCGGATCCGAAAGATAAAGCAGAAAGAAAAGCAGTCTGTTCAGCTGAACACCTCTGGAACAGACACCTTGAATTCAGTTATGTCAAAATCACTGAAGTCATATGGGGTGCCCAACCCGGATGGTCTCTCCACTGGACCTACTATGCCCACCATTGCCGCAGCAAATTTCGAAATCAAGCCTGGACTCATCAGCATGGTCCAGCAAAATCAGTTTGGTGGGCATCCTAATGAAGATCCGGCAAATCATCTGCAACGGTTTCAACAACTTTGTCGAACCGTTAAACATGCTGGCGTCACTCCAGATCAACTTAAAGTCATGTTGTTCGAGTTTTCACTGAGAGATAGAGCCCAAAAATGGTTGAACGATGTGAAAGAAACTGAGTGGAGTGAGATTTCTGCTGCATTTCTGAGAGAGTATTATCCACCCACTAAAACAGCAGAAATCAGAAATAAACTAGCCACGTTTTCCCAAGAGCCTGATGAAACATTAAGGGAAGCATGGGCTAGGTTTAGAGATTTACAGAGAGACTGTCCACACCATAATATGGACAAATGGTTCTTGACGCAGACATTCTACAATGGTCTGCAGCCTCAGACGAAGTGTATTGTTGATTCGTCTGCAGGAGGAGTGTTTTTAGACAAGGCAGTTGATGAGGGTTATGAATTCATATCAAATCTTGCATCCAATGACCATTCATCATCTAGGAGTTTGACTAAGAAGGTACTTGAAGTTGACGCTATTTCTTTGCTTACATCTCAGATGGCGCAACTAACTCAGCAGCTAATGAAGTCTTCTAGTCCGACACCTCCACCCATGAGCATCAATGCTATGTCTGCAGTAGCACCCATTACCTCATCTTACTGCGAGGTATGTGGTGTCCAGGGTCACTTTGGGCATGACTGTCAGTTCAGTCAATTTCAGATGGAGCAGGCCAATGCCTTCCAACAAAGACCACAAACCCTCCCCCCTTCACATAACTACCAAAACCCACAAAACCATCAACCCCCACAAAATTTCCAAAGACCACCACCACAAAACTTCCATCATCCCAATAAATTCCAAACTCCACAAAATTTCCACACCCCACCTCCACAAAAAACCCCACAAGAGCCTAGCAATTCTGAACTGATGAAACTGATATTGTCTATGCAAAAGGCAAATGAGGAAACAAGGAGGGCTCAAGAGAAGCACATCCAACTTCTCGAGGCTCAAGTTGCTCAGTTGGCAGAATCTAATGCACAAAGGTAGCAGGGACAATTGCCAGGGCAACCAGTTCAGAGAGAACATGTGAATGCCATCACTCTTCGTAGTGGCATTGCATATGATGCCCCTCCAGTGCCCATTGATGAGGTTACCCCGACTGCAGGGAAGAAGAGGGTGGTAGAGGAAGGAAAAAGAAAGAATTCGACGTCTGAAGTCGATTTGTCTGCAGAAGCTGAACAGACAGGGAAGAAAAAGGAGAAGGTTTCTGAAACGCCTTTTACACCAAGGCTACCTTTTCCTCACAGGATGCAACAGTCCAAGGTCGATCAGCAGTTTGGTAAGTTCTTGGCTATGGTCAGGAACCTTGAGGTAACGATTCCATTTACCGATTTAATTACCCAAGTGCCTGTTTATGCCAAATTTCTGAAAGACATGATCACTAAGAAAAGAGACTTTCGTGGGGTAGAACGTGTCGCTGTTACTGAAGAGTGTAGTGCTTTTATTCAAAATAAAACCCCACCAAAGTTAAAAGATCCTGGTAGTTTTTCTATACCCTGCCATCTTGGACCTATTTTTATTGATAAGGCTTTGTGTGATTTAGGTGCTTCTGTTTCTGTTATGCCATTGTCTGTTTATAAGAAACTGAACATGGGAGCCCTTAAATGCACACAAATCACTTTACAGATGGCGGATCGTTCTATAAAATACCCTCTAGGTGTTTTAGAGGACGTTCCTGTTAGGGTAGGGAAATTCTATATTCCTGTTGATTTTGTGGTGTTAGATATGGATGAGGATGCCCAGATCCCTATTATCTTGGGTAGGCCGTTTTTGTGTACTGCTGGTGCTGTCATTGATGTCAAGTCTGGGTCTTTAACTCTGAGTGTTGGTGATGATAAAGTGGTTTTTAAACTAACCAATGCTGTTAAGGCTCCTATGCTTGAACAATCTTTTTGCAGGGATAAGGTTTTAGATGAAGTAGGGGTGGAGAAGGTTCCAATTCCACCTAAGGTTGCCTCACCGTCTGGAGGCATTGTCAAGAACATTTGGAGGAGAAAGATGTTTGATGAGGGTGGCACTCACTGCCAAGCCCCTCCTATTTGAGAGAGGGAGGATTATGGTCGTGCGGGACCTTTATAAACCAGCGCTGTGCTAGAGGCAACTCGTATTTTCTTTTCTTTCATTTTTTCTTTTCTTTTTATTTTTCTTCCTTTTGTGAGCGAGAGTGAGGGTACTAACATTGTTTTTCCTCTTAGCATAGTCCTTATCACCTTTTGGCATTGAGGACACTGCCAAGTTCAGCTTGGGGGAGGAGTTCTGTTTGTATTCCCTATCTCTTTTACTGCTTTCTAGAATAGTTTTACTGCTTTCGGAAAATACTGAAAAAATGAAAAAATATGGTTCCCATGACTGGTTTAGTTGCCTCCCTGTGCCCCTTGTTGTGCTCTTTTTGAAATTGATTTGACTTTGTTTTCTGGATAGCTGGGCATTTGTGATCTTGAGGCTATGATTTGATGTTTGATTGCTATGATTTCGAGCATTTCTGGATTATATTAGACCACTTTGTGCTGCATACCTGAATTGGTTAGACTGTGAGGCCTCTTTGTAGCCTATTGGATTCATATTATTATCCAGTCTATTCTTGTGTGTTAGTTCCTCTTTAGTGGATTGATCTTGACTTTGACTTTGTACTTGTCTGATTTTAGATGAATTGTAGCATGTGCTGTGATAGAGGCGTTCTTTTGTCTTATTCTTGAGCTTCAGAGTGAGTTTTTGATATACTTTTATCCTCCTTAGCCCCGCTGAGCCTAATGACTTGTTTCGTGTTACTTAAACCCCTATTATGAGCCAAAAGCCTTCACTTGATATTATTCCAAGCCTAGCTTGGGGGAGCTTTTGTATGGGTTGAGTTTGAGATTGGTTTGTTGGTTTAGTTTGGTTTTTGAGGAATTTAAAAGTGTATTTGCTGTGGTTTGAGAGTGAGAAAGAGAAAAGAAAGAAAGCAAGTTTTAGAGTTGCGTGAATGAAGTTCAGAAAAATGAAAGAAAAATGAAATGAAAATTCAAAAGAATTCTAGTTCTTTCATTCACGTACGTTCATAAAAGAATATTCGCTCCATTGCTAGAAAATTGGGTTTGTTATGCGCTTTTCATTGATTTATGAGAGTTGGGTTACTTTACCAGGTTTTATGGTGATTGTTGGGAGTTGTGTAGGCCATCTTAGGCCTTGTTTAAATGATTTATGCTCCCCCTTTCTTGGTTTTTCCACCACATTACCCAAAAGTATCCCATACCTCTTGCCTAAGCCCCATTAAAACCCTATAAAGTCCTCTTGAGCTTATGTCTGCATTGTTCATTTGATTGATTTCGAGTCAGTTTGTCAAAGTTAAAGAGTATTTCTGCTAATTGAGTCGACTTGACTAGGATGAGCGTCATTGAACCTTCTTAAACACATGAGAGTGTGAGTGGGAAGGGTACTTATGGTCGGGTTGGTGAGTGTTCGGGCACATTCTTTGCCTGCCACAAAATTGAGAGGAGTGACACCCTTGTGAGTGCCTTTTCAGGACTTGTATGCTTTGTGGATGCGTGAATTTGATAAATTGCTTGAATGATTGGTGGTTGGATGGATTTGATTAGCCAAACTTGAATTATGCCTGCTTGAACGATTCTTAGTCTTGAAAATGTTTTGAGCTTTGATTTGTTTCTATCTTTGGGGTGAGGTAATCTACTCCATGTTCATGTGCTGTTTTCTTGAGGACAAGCAAAGGTTTAGCTTGGGGGAGTTTGATATCACGTATTTATATAGAGTTTTCTCCCTTATTTACAAGCTAATTTGTGCGTCATTGGAGCTCTTGGGAGCTATTTTGTGCTAACTTTCGTATGCAGTTGTGGTTTCGTGTTTTAGTATTGAATTGCAGGTTTTATGGAGTTTTCTCCTTATTCCCGATCCATTTGGAAGCAACCACGGCTTTACGAGATATTATGAGGCACGTATGGTGGCTCACGAGCTTTATGGATAGTTTAGGAGGTCCCAAGACCCCTAAACGTGAAGATTAGAGAGCAAAGGAGTCAAAAGGAATTTTCCGTGCACTGATCGGGCAGAAATAGCCCGATCGGGCGAAGTATTTATGATCGGGTATAAAAGTTGCGGACCCGATCGGGCGATGTTTGCCCGATCGAATCGGGCGAGGAAGCATGTCCCCGGACCCGATCGGGTGGCTACCGCCCGACCTGATCGTGTGGAGTGCTGCTTGGTCTCGTTGCGGTGCTACAGGCGAGGGGAACACGCTGGCCCAAGTTGTCGCCAGACCCGATCGGGTGACTACCGCCCGACCCGATCGGGTGGGCCGTTTTCTCGCCTTATTGCTGCACTGCTGCTGCCAGAGCCCAGAACTGAAGTTGGGAGAATTTGTATGTGGACCCGATCGGGTACTGTGCTCGGGCCCGATCGGGTCTGGCGCTCTTTATCGCGCTTTTTCACTTTTTGTTCCCGTTTTTAGTGAACTTGAGGGGTATTATAAATACCTTTTCCTCATCTATCTTTCATTCCATCTTTTATTCATCTTTCATTAGGTTTTAGACTAGCTTTATTCTACATTGTTTTTAGTTTAATTCAAACACTTTAGATTAATTTAGAGGTGATCAAACCTATTTCGATTTCAATAAAAGTTCCTGCTTTCCGTCAATTGGTACTCTTCTCTACTCTTTATCTCTTTAATTACTTTGATTGCTTAGTTTAATTATTCAATTGTTCATGATGCAATTCTTAGGGTTTCATATTAGTTTTGTTGTTGCCAATTCGATTATGAGTGAGTAGTTCTCTTTCTAGGGTGTTAGATAGGAAAGCCATGTTTATACCATGATTGTGATTTAGATTTCTATCAATTTCTAGGGCTTGATTAGGGTGATTGTGATGTGGTTTGTTCTTATTGAGTAATTAATGTCAGTGTACAACTTCATTGATTGCTTGTGGTTAATAGTTGTTTGCACAGATCCGTCTTACGACTAGAGGCCTAGGACACATCAGTAGTTCTGATTACGTTAGTGAACATGCGGCGTATGTTGAACTATGAGCGTTGAGTCTTAACCATAGCTCAACATAGGCTCTAATCCCCCGACTCTTGACTTAGGTTTTAATAGTAGTTGACCCTATTTGATTGGTATAAGCATGGTGGACCGACCTAATACCCTAGACTTTTATTCCATAGTTTAATCCTCGATTTATTCAGTCTTCCGTAGTCTGTTCCTTAGTTTAATTAATTCCTTCCTGATTTCATCTGGAGTAGCTGAATTGGTTGATTATTGATTTAGAAACTCTGTCTCCCTGTGGATTCGACCCTGCTTCCACTGAATACCTAGTTAGAGGTCTGTAGGTTTATTTTTGATTAGGTGACACGACTAAAACCTATCAATCATACACCACAAATCACCAAAGAGACTATAACGATTTTTCCCTTTAATTTGAAATGAGTTTAATGCAAAGGATTCATATGCTTTAAATATATCTAATAACTATTCAAGGAGTCAAAAATATTTGTTCATTCACAACAAATTGCCTAAGAGACTATGACAATTGTACCCTTTGATTTGAAATGCGTTTGATCAAAGGGATTCATATGCTTTAAATATACCTAATACCTTTCAAGGAATCAAATATATATTTCGTAATTAAGCACAACAAATGATTTGAAATGTGTACATACACCACAAATCACCTAAGAGACTATGACGATTTTACCCTTTGATTTGAAATGAGTTTGATCCAAGGGATTCACATCCTTTAAATATATCTTATACCTATTCAAGGAGTCAAAAACATTTGGTAATTAAGCACACCAAATAATTTGAATGGTCTTCATAGACCATAAATCGCCTAAGAGACTATGACGATTTTACCATTTTGATTTGAAATGCGTTTGATCCAAGGGATTCATATGCTTAAAATATATCAAATGTCTATTCAAGGAGTCAAAATATTTGGCAATTAAGCACACCAAATGATTTGAATGTTCTTCATACACCACAAATCGCTTAAGAGACTATGACAATTTTACCCTTTTGATTTGAAATGCGTTTGATCCAAGGGATTCATATCCTTTAAATATATCTAATACCTATTCAAGGAGTCAAAAATATTTGGTCATAAAACACAACAAATGAGTTGAAAGGTGTTAATACACAACAAATCGACTAAGAGACTATGACCATTTTACCCTTTTATTTGAAATGAGTTTGATCCAAGGGATTCATATGCTTTAAATATATCTAATACCTATTCAAGTAGTAAAATATATTTGGTAATTAAGCATAACAAACGATTTAAAAGGTGTTCATTCACAACAAATTGCCTAAGAGACTATGACAATTTTACCCTTTGATTTGAAATGCGTTTGATCAAAGGGATTCATATGCTTTAAATATATCTAATACCTATTCAAGGAGTCAAATAAATATTTCGTAATTAAGCACAACAAATGATTTGAAATGTGTACATACACCACAAATCGCCTAAGAGACTATGACGATTTTACCCTTTGATTTGAAATGAGTTTGATCCAAGGGATTCACATCCTTTAAATATATCTTATACCTATTCAAGGAGTCAAAAATATTAGGTAATTAAGCACACCAAATAATTTGAATGGTCTTCATAGACCATAAATCGCCTAAGAGACTATGACGATTTTACCCTTTTGATTTAAAAAGCGTTTGATCCAAGGGATTCATATGCTTAAAATATATCTAATACCTATTTAAGGAGTCAAATATATATTTCGTAATTAAGCACAACAAATGATTTCTAAGGTGTACATACACCACAAATCGTCTTAGAGACTATGACGATTTTACCCTTTGATTTGAAATGAGTTTGATCCTAGGGATTCATATGCTTTAAATATATGTAATACCTATTCAAGGAGTCAAAAACATGTGGTAATCAATAACAACAAATTATTTGAATGGTGTTTATACACCATATATCGCCTAAGAGACTATGACGATTTTACCCTTTGATTTGAAATGAGTTTGATCCAAGGAATTCATATGCTTTCAATATATCTAATACCTATTCAAGGAGTAAAAAATATTTTGTAATTAACCACAACAAATGATTTGAAAGGTGTACATACACTACAAATCGCCTAAGAGACTATGACTATTTTTCCCTTTGATTTGAAATGCGTTTGATCCAAGGGATTCATATGATTTAAAAATATCTAATACCTATTCAAGTAGTCAAAAATATTTGGTAATTAAGCACAACAAATGATTTGAAAGGTGTACATACACTACAAATCGCCTAAGAGACTATGACTATTTTACCCTTTGATTTGAAATGAGTTTGATCCAAGGGATTCATATGCTTTAAATATATGTAATACCTATTCAAGGCGTCAATAATATTAGGTAATTAAGCACAACAAATGATTTATAAGGTGTTCATACACCACTAATCGCTTAAGAGACTATGACGATTTTACCCTTTGATTTGAAATAAGTTTGATCCAAGGTATTCATAACCTTTAAATATATCTAATACCTATTGAAGGATTCAAAAACATTTGGTAATTCAGCACACCAAATGATTTGAATGGTCTTCATACACCATAAATCACCTAAGAGACTATGACGATTTTACCCTTTTGATTTGAAATGCGTTTGATCCAAGGGATTCATATGCTTAAAATATATCTAACACCTATTTAAGGAATCAAATATATTTTTAGCTAATTAAGCACAACAAATGATTTCAAAGGTGTACATACACCACAAACTGCTTAAGAGACTATGACGATTTTACCCTTTGATTTGAAATGAGTTTGATCCAAGGCATTCATATGCTTTAAATATATGTAATACCTATTCAAGGAGTCAAAAACATGTTGTAATCAATAAAAAAAAATTATTTGAATGGTGTTTATACACCATATATCGCCTAAGAGACTATGACGATTTTACCCTTTGATTTGAAATGAGTTTGATCCAAGGAATTCATATGCTTTCAATATATCTAATACCTATTCAAGGAGTAAAAAATATTTTGTAATTAAGCACAACAAATGATTTGAAAGGTGTACATACACTACAAATCGCCTAAGAGACTATGACTATTTTTCCCTTTGATTTGAAATGAGTTTGATCCAAGGGATTCATATGCTTTAAAAATATTTAATATCTATTCAAGTAGTCAAAAATATTTGGTAATTAAACACAACAAATGATTTGAAATTTGTACATACACCACAAATCGCCTAAGAGATTATGACAATTTTACCCTTTGATTTGAGATGAGTAGTATCCACGGGATTCATATGCTCTAAATATATCTTGTACCTATTAAAGGAGTCAAAAATATTTGGTAATTAAGCACAATAAATGATTTATAAGGTGTTCATACACCACTAATCGCTTAAGAGACTATGACGATTTTACCCTTGATTTGAAATAAGTTTGATCCAAGGTATTCATAACCTTTAAATATATCTAATACCTATTGAAGGATTCAAAAACATTTGGTAATTAAGCACACCAAATGATTTGAATGGACTTCATACACCATAAATCACCTAAGAGACTATGACGATTTTACCCTTTTGATTTGAAATGCTTTTGATCCAAGGGATTCATATGCTTAAAATATATCTAATACCTATTTAAGGAATCAAATATATTTTTAGCTAATTAAGCACAACAAATGATTTCAAAGGTGTACATACACCACAAATTGCTTAAGAGACTATGACAATTTTACCATTTGATTTGAAATGAGTTTGATACAAGGCATTCATATGCTTTAAATATATGTAATACCTATTCAAGGAGTCAAAAATATTAGGTAATTAAGCACAACAAATCATTTGAATGGTTTTCATACACCATAAATAAGTTAAGATACTATGACGATTTTACCCTTTCATTTGAAATGCGTTTGATCCAAGGGATTCATATGCTTTAAATATATCTAATACATATTCAAGGAGTCAAAATATTTGGCAATTAAGCACACCAAATGATTTGAATGTTCTTCATACACCACAAATCGCTTAAGAGACTATGATAATTTTACCCTTTTGATTTGAAATGCGTTTGATCCAAGGGATTCATATCCTTTAAATATATCTAATACCTATTCAAGGAGTCAAATATATATTTCGTAATTAAGCACAACAAATGATTTCAAAGGTGTACATACACCACAAATTGCCTAAGAGACTATGACAATTTTACCCTTTGATTTGAAATGAGTTTGATCCTAGGGATTCTTATGCTTTAAATATATGTAATACCTATTCAAGGAGTCAAAAACATTTGGTAATTAAACACAACAAATTATTTGAATGGTGTTCATACCCCATAAATCGCCGAAGAGACTATGACGATTTTACCATTTGATTTGAAATGCATTTGACTAAAGGATTCATATGCTTTAAATTTATGTAATACATATTCAAGGAGTCAAAAATATGTGGTAATCAAGAACAACAAATTATTTGAATGGTGTTTATACACCATAAATCGCCTAAGAGACCATGACGATTTTACCCTTTGATTTGAAATGCATTTGACTAATGGATTCATATGCTTTAAATATATCTTATACCTATTAAAGGGGTCAAAAATATTTGGTAATTAAGCACAACAAATGTTTTGAAAGGTGTTCATACACTATAAATGGCCTAAGATACTATGACGATTTTACCCTTTGATTTGAAATGAGTTTGATCCAAGGAATTCATATGCTTTCAATATATCTAATACCTATTCAAGGAGTAAAAAATATTTTGTAATTAAGCACAACAAATGATTTGAAAGGTGTACATACACTACAAATCGCCTAAGAGACTAGGACTATTTTTCCCTTTGATTTGAAATGCGTTTGATCCAATGGATTCATATGCTTTAAAAATATCTAATACCTATTCAAGGAGTCAAAAATATTTGGCAATTAAGCACAACAAATGATTTGAAATTTGTACATACACCACAAATCGCCTAAGAGATTATGACAATTTTACCCTTTGATTTGAAATGAGTAGTATCCACGGGATTCATATACTCTAAATATATCTTATACCTATTAAAGGAGTCAAAAATATTTGGTAATTAAGCACAACAAATGATTTATAAGGTGTTCATACACCACTAATCGCCTAAGAGACTATGACGATTTTACCCTTTGATTTGAAATGCGTTTGATCCAAGGTATTCATAAGCTTTAAATATATCTAATACCTATTGAAGGATTCAAAAACATTTGGTAATTAAGCACACCAAATGATTTGAATGGTCTTCATACACCATAAATCGCCTAAGAGACTATTACGATTTTACCCTTTTGATTTGAAATGCGTTTGATCAAAGGAAATCATATGCTTAAAATATATCTAATACCTATTTAAGGAATCAAATATATTTTTAGCTAATTAAGGACAACAAATGATTTCAAAGGTGTACATACACCACAAATTGCTTAAGAGACTATGACGATTTTAGCCTTTGATTTGAAATGAGTTTGATCCAAGGCATTCATATGCTTTAAATATATGTAATACCTATTCAAGGAATCAAAAATATTAGGTAATTAAGCACAACAAATGATTTGAATGTTTTTCATACACCATAAATCAGTTAAGATACAATGACGATTTTACCCTTTGATTTGAAATGTGTTTGATCCAAGGGATTCATATGCTTTAAATATATCTAACACCTATTCAAGGAGTCAAAATATTTGGTAATTAAGCACAACAAATGATTTAAAATGTGTACATACACCATAAATCGCAAAAGACTATGACGATTTTACCCTTTGATTTGAAATGAGTTTGATCCTAGGGATTCATATGCTTTAAATATATGTAATACTTATTCAAGGAGTCAAAAACATTTGGTAATTAAACACAACAAATTATTTGAATGGTGTACATACACCATAAATCGCCTAAGAGACTATGACGATTTTACCCTTTGATTTGAACTGCATTTGACTAAGGGATTCATATGCTTTAAAGTTATGTAATACCTATTCAAGGAGTCAAAAATATATTGTAATCAAGAACAACAAATTATTTGAATGGTGTTTATCCTCCATAAATCGCCTAAGAGACGATGACGATTTTACCCTTTAATTTGAAATGCATTTGACTAAGGGATTCATATGCTTTAAATATATCTTATACCTATTAAAGGAGTACAAAATATTTGGTAATTAAGCACAACAAATGATTTGAAAGGTGTTCATACACCATAAATGGCCTAAGAGACTATGACGATTTTACCCTTTGATTTGAACTGAGTTTGATCCAAGGAATTCATATGCTTTCAATATATCTAATACCTATTCAAGGAGTTAAAAATATTTTGTAATTAACCACAACAAATGATTTAAAAGGTGTACATACACTACAAATCGCCTAAGAGACTATGACTATTTTTCCCTTTGATTTGAAATGCGTTTGATCCAAAGGATTCATATGCTTTAAAAATATCTAATACTTATTCAAGGAGTCAAAAATATTTGTTAATTAAACACAACACATGATTTGAAATTTGAACATACACCACAAATCACCTAAGAGATTATGATAATTTTACCGTTTGATTTGAAAAGAGTAGTATCCACGGGATTCATATGCTCTAAATATATCTTATACCTATTAAAGGAGTCAAAAATATTTGGTAATTAAGCACAACAAATGATTTATAAGGTGTTCATACACCACTAATCGCCTAAGAGACTATGACGATTTTACCCTTTGATTTGAAATGAGTTTGATCCAAGGTATTCATAACCTTTAAATATATCTAATACCTATTGAAGAATTCAAAAACATTTGGTAATTAAGCACACCAAATGATTTGAATGGTCTTCATACACCGTAAATCGCCCAAGAGACTATGACGATTTTACCCTTTTGATTTGAAATGCGTTATATCCAAGGGATTCGTATGCTTAAAATATATCTAATACCTATTTAAGGAATCAAATATATTTTTAGCTAATTAAGCACAACAAATGATATTAAAGGTGTACATACACCACAAATTGCTTACGAGACTATGACGATTTTACCCTTTGATTTGAAATGAGTTTGATCCAAGGCATTCATATGCTTTAAATATATGTAATACCTATTCAAGGAGTCAAAATATTTGGTAATTAAGCACAATAAATGATTTGAATGGTTTCTATACACCATAAATCAGTTAAGATACTATGACGATTTTACAATTTCATTTGAAATGCGTTTGATCCAAGGGGTTCATATGCTTTAAATATATCTAATACCTATTCAAGGAGTCAAAATAATTGGTAATTAAGCACAACAAATGATTTGAATGGTCTTCATACACCATAAATCGCCTAAGAGACTATGACGATTTTACCCTTTTGATTTGAAATGCGTTTGATCCAAGGGATTCATATGCTTAAAATATATCTAATACCGATTTCAGGAGTCAAATATATATTTTGTAATTAAGCACAACCAATGATTTCAAAGGTGTACATACACCACAAATCGCCTAAGAGACTATGTCAAATTTACCCTTTGATTTGAAATGTGTTTGATCAAAGGGATTCATATGCTTTAAATATATCTAATACCTATTCAAGGATTCAAAAATATTTCATAATTAAGCACAAGAAATGATTTCAAAGGTGTACATACACCACAAATCGCCTAAGTGACTATGACGATTTTACCCTTTTATTTGAAATGAGTTTGATCCAAGGGATTCATATGCTTTAAATATATCTAATACCTATTCAAGGAGTAAAATATATTTGGTAATTAAGCACAACAAATGATTTAAAAGGTGTTTATTCACAATAAATTGCCTAAGAGACTATGACAATTTTACCCTTTGATTTGAAATGCGTTTGATCAAAGGGATTCATAGGCTTTAAATATATCTAATACCTATTCAAGGAGTCAAAAATATTTCGTAATTAAGCACAAGAAATGATTTCAAAGGTGTACATACACCACAAATCCCCTAAGAGACTAAGACGATTTAACCCTTTGATTTGAAATGAGTTTGATCCAAGGGATTCATATGCTTTAAATATATGTAATACCTATTCAAGTAGTCAAAAATATTAGGTAATTAAGCACAACAAAAGATTGGAAATTGGTACATACACCACAAATCGCCAAAGACTATGACGATTTTACCCTTTGATTTGAAATGCGTTTTATCCAAGTGAATCATTTGCTTAAAATATATCTAATACCTATTTAAGGAGTCAAATATATATTTCCTAATTAAGCATTACAAATGATTTCAAAGGTGTACATACACCAGAAATCGCCTAAGAGACTATGACAATTTTACCCTTTGATTTGAAATGAGTTTGATCCTATGGATTCATATGTTTTAAATATATGTAATACCTATTCAAGGAGTCAAAAACATTTGGTAATTAAACACAACAAATTATTTGAATGGTGTTCATACACCATAAATCGCCTAAGAGACTATGACGATTTTACCCTTTGATTTGAAATGAGTTTGATCCTAGGGATTCATATGCTTTAAATATATGTAATACCTATTCAAGGAGTCAAAAATATTTGGTAATTAAGCACACTAAATGATTTGAATGGTCTTCATACACCATAAATCGCTTAATCGACTATGACGATTTTACCCTTTTGATTTGACATGCGTTTGATCCAAGTGATTCATTTGCTTAAAATATATCTAATACCTATTTAAGGAGTCAAATATATATTTCCTAATTAAGCACAACAAATGATTTCAAAGGTGTACATACACCACAAATCGCCTAAGAGACTATGACAATTTTACCCTTTGATTTTAAATGAGGTTGATCCTAGGGATTCATATGCTTTAAATATATGTAATACCTATTCAAGGAGTCAAAAACGTATGGTAATTAAACACAACAAAATATTTGAATGGTGTTCATAAACCATAAATCGCCTAAGAGACTATGACGATTTTACCCTTTGATTTGAAATACGTTTGATCCAAGGGATTCATATGCTTTCAATATATCTAATACCTATTCAAGTAGTAAAAATATTTTGTAATTAACCACAACAAATGATTTGAAAGGTGATCATACACCATAAATTGCCTAAGAGACCATGACGATTTTACCCTTTGATTTGAAATGCATTTGACTAAGGGATTCACATGCTTTAAATATATCTTATACCTATTAAAGGAGTCAAAAATATTTGGTAATTAAGCAGAACAAATGATTTGAAAGGTGTTCATACACCATAAATTGCCTAAGAGACTATGACGATTTTACCCTTTGATTTGAAATGAGTTTGATCCAAGGAATTCATAGGCTGTCAATATATCTAATACCTATTCAAGGAGTAAAAAAATATTTTTTAATTAAGCACAACAAATGATTTGTAAGGTATTCATACACCACTAATCGCCTAAGAGACTATGACTATTTTTCCCTTTGATTTGAAATGCGTTTGATCCAAGGGATTCATATGCTTGAAAAATATCTAATACCTATTCAAGGAGTCAAAAATATTTGGTAATTAAACACAAAAAATGATTTGAAATTTGTACATACACCAAAAATCGCCTAAGAGATTATGACAATTTTACCCTTTGATTTGAAATCAGTAGTATCCACGGGATTCATATGCTCTAAATATATCTTATACCTATTAAAGGAGTCAAAAATATTTGGTAATTAAGCACAACAAATGATTTATAAGGTGTTCATACACCACTAATCACCTAAGAGACTATGACGATTTTACCCTTTGATTTGAAATGAGTTTGATCCAAGGTATTCATAACCTTTAAATATATCTAATACCTATTGAAGGATTAAAAAACATTTGGTAATTAAGCACACCAAATGATTAGAATGGTCTTCATACACCATAAATCGCCTTAGAGACTATGACGAGTTTACCCTTTTTATTTGAAATGCATTTGATCCAAGGGATTCATATGCTTGAAATATATCTAATACCTATTTAAGGAATCAAATATATTTTTAGCTAATTAAGCACAACAAATGATTTCAAAGGTGTACATACACCACAAATTGCTTAAGAGACTAGGACGATTTTACCCTTTGATTTGAAATGAGTTTGATCCAAGGCATTCATATGCTTTAAATATATGTAATGCCTATTCAAGGAGTCAAAATTTTTAGGTAATTAAGGACAACAAATGATTTGAATGGTTTTCATACACCATAAATCAGTTAAGATACTATGACGATTTTACCCTTTGATTTGAAATGTGTTTGATCCAAGGGATTCATATTCCTTAAATATATCTAATACCTATTCAAGGAGTCAAAATATTTTGTAAATAAGCACAACAAATGATTTGAAATGTGTACATACACCACAAATCGCCGAAGAGACTATGACGATTTTACCCTTTGATTTGAAATGAGTTTAATCCAAGGGATTCATATGCTTTAAATATATGTAATACCTATTCAAGGAGTCAAAAATATTAGGTAATTAAGCACAACAATTGATTTGAATGGTTTTAATACACCATAAATCAGTTAAGATACTATGACGATTTTACCCTTTTGATTTGAAATGCGTTTGATCCAAGGTATTCATATGCTTAAAATATATCTAATACCGATTTAAGGATGCAAATATATATTTCATAATTAAGCACAACAAATGATTTCAAAGGTGTACATACACTACAAATCGCCTAAGAGATTATGCCGATTTTACCCTTTTATTTGAAATGAGTTTGATCCTAGGGATTCATATGCTTTAATTATATGTAAAACCAATTCAAGGAGTCAAAAACATGTGGTAATCAAGAACAACAAATTATTTGAATAGTGTTTATACACCATAAATCGCCTAAGAGACAATGACGATTTTTCCCTTTGATTTGAAAGGCGTTTGACTAAGGGATTCATATGCTTTAAATATATCTAATAACTATTAAAAGGGTCAAAAATAATTGGTAATTAACCAAAACAAATGATTTGAAAGGTGTTCAGACACCATAAATTGCCTAAGAGACTATGACGATTTTACCCTTTGATTTGAAATGAGTTTGATCCAAGGGATTCATATGCTTTCAATATATCTAATAGCCATTCAAGGAGTCAAAATATTTTGTAATTAACCACAACAAATGATTTGAAAAGGTGATCATACACCATAAATCGCTTAAGAGACTATAACGATTTTTCCCTTTAATTTGAAATAAGTTTAATCCAAAGGATTCATATGCTTTAAATATATCTAATTCCTATTCAAGGAGTCAAAAATATTTGATCATTAAACACAACAAATGAGTTGAAAGGTGTTCATACACAATAAATCGACTAAGAGACTATGAGGATTTTACCCTTTTGTTTGAAATGAGTTTGATCAAAGTGATTCATATGCTTTAAATATATCTAATACCTATTCAAGGAGTCAAAAATATTTTGTCATTAAACACAACAAATGAGTTGAAAGGTGTTCAAACACAACAAATCAACTAAGAGACTATGACGATTTTACCCTTTTATTTGAAATGAGTTTGATCCAAGGGATTCATATGCTTTAAATATATCTAATACATATTCAAGTAATAAAATGTATTTGTTAATTAAGCACAACAAATGATTTAAAAGGTGTTCATTCACAACAAATTGCCTAAGCGACTATGACAATTTTACCCTTTGATTTGAAATGCGTTTGATCAAAGGGATTCATATGCTTTAAATATATCTAATACCTATTCAAGGAGTCCAAAATATTTCGTAATTAAGCACAAGAAATGATTTCAAAGGTGTACATACACCACAAATAGCCTAAGAGACTATGACGATTTTACCCTTTGATTTGAAATGCATTTGACTAAGGGATTCATATGCTTTAAATATATCACATACCTATTCAACGAGTCAAAAATATTTGGTAATTAAGAACGAAAAATGATTTGAATGGTGTTCATACACTGTAAATCGCCTAAAAGACCATGACGATGTTACCGTTTTGATTTGAAATGCGTTGGATCCAAGGGATTCATATGCTTAAAATATATCTAATACCGATTTAAGGAGTCAAATATATATTTCGTAATTAAGCACAACAAATGATTTCAAAGGTGTACATACACCACAAATCGCCTAAGAGACTATAACGATTTTTCCCTTTAATTTGAAATAAGTTTAATCCAAAGGATTCATATGCTTTAAATATATCTAATTCCTATTCAAGGAGTCAAAAATATTTGATCATTAAACACAACAAATGAGTTGAAAGGTGTTCATACACAACAAATCGACTAAGAGACGATGACGATTTTACCCTTATGTTTGAAATGAGTTTGATCAAAGTGATTCATATGCTTTAAATATATCTAATACCTATTCAAGGAGTCAAAAATATTTTGTCATTAAACACAACAAATGAGTTGAAAGGTGTTCATACACAACAAATCGACTAAGAGACTATGACGATTTTACCCTTTTATTTGAAATGAGTTTGATCCAAGGGATTCATATGCTTTAAATATATCTAATACATATTCAAGTAATAAAATGTATTTGGTAATTAAGCACAACAAATGATTTAAAAGGTGTTCATTCACAACAAATTGCCTAAGAGACTATGACAATTTTACCCTTTGATTTGAAATGCGTTTGATCAAAGGGATTCATATGCTTTAAATATATCTAATACCTATTCAAGGAGTCAAAAATATTTCGTAATTAAGAACAAGAAATGATTTCTAAGGTGTACATACACCACAAACAGCCTAAGAGACTATGACGATTTTACCCTTTGATTTGAAATGCATTTGACTAAGGGATTCATATGCTTTAAATATATCTAATACCTATTCAACGAGTCAAAAACATTTGGTAATTAAGCACAAAAAATGATTTGAATGGTGTTCATACACTGTAAATCGCCTAAGAGACCATGACGATGTTACCGTTTTGATTTGAAATGCGTTGGATCCAAGGGATTCATATGCTTAAAATGTATCTAATACCGATTTAAGGAGTCAAATATATATTTCGTAATTAAGCACAACAAATGATTTCAAAGGTGTACATACACCATAAATCGCCTAAGAGACTATGACGATTTTACGCTTTGATTTGAAATGAGTTTGATCCTAGGGATTCATATGCTTTAATTATATGTAATACCTATTCAAGGAGTCAAAAACATGTGGTAATCAAGAACAACAAATTATTTGAATGGTGTTTATACAGCATAAATCGCCTAAGAGACAATGACGATTTTACCCTTTGATTTGAAATGCGTTTTACTAAGTGATTCATATGCTTTAAATATATCTAATACCTATTCAAGGAGTCAAAAATATTTCGTAATTAAGTACAAGAAATGATTTCAAAGGTGTACATACACCACAAATAGCCTAAGAGACTATGACGATGTTACCCTTTGATTTGAAATGCATTTGACTAAGGGATTCATATGCTTTAAATATATCTAATACCTATTCAACGAGTCAAAAATATTTGGTAATTAAGCACAAAAAATGATTTGAATGGTGTTCATACACCGTAAATCGCCTAAGAGACCATGACGATGTTACCGTTTTGATTTGAAATGCGTTGGATCCAAGGGATTCATATGCTTAAAATGTATCTAATACCGATTTAAGGAGTCAAATATATATTTCGTAATTAAGCACAACAAATGATTTCAAAGGTGTACATACACCACAAATCGCCTAAGAGACTATAACGATTTTTCCCTTTAATTTGAAATAAGTTTAATCCAAAGGATTCATATGCTTTAAATATATCTAATGCCTATTCAAGGAGTCAAAAATATTTGGTCATTAAACACAACAAATGAGTTGAAAGGTGTTCATACACAACAAATCGACTAAGAGACTATGACGATTTTACCCTAATGTTTGAAATGAGTTTGATCAAAGTGATTCATATGCTTTAAATATATCTAATACCTATTCAAGGAGTCAAAAATATTTGGTCATTAAACACAACAAATGAGTTGAAAGGTGTTCATACACAACAAATCGACTAAGAGACTATGACGATTTTACCCTTTTATTTGAAATGAGTTTGATCCAAGGGATTCATATGCTTTAAATATATCTAATACATATTCAAGTAATAAAATGTATTTGGTAATTAAGCACAACAAATGATTTAAAAGGTGTTCATTCACAACAAATTGCCTAAGAGACTATGACAATTTTACCCTTTGATTTGAAATGCGTTTGATCAAAGGGATTCATATGCTTTAAATATATCTAATACCTATTCAAGGAGTCAAAAATATTTCGTAATTAAGAACAAGAAATGATTTCAAAGGTGTACATACACCACAAACAGCCTAAGAGACTATGACGATTTTACCCTTTGATTTGAAATGCATTTGACTAAGGGATTCATATGCTTTAAATATATCTAATACCTATTCAACGAGTCAAAAACATTTGGTAATTAAGCACAAAAAATGATTTGAATGGTGTTCATACACTGTAAATCGCCTAAGAGACCATGACGATGTTACCGTTTTGATTTGAAATGCGTTGGATCCAAGGGATTCATATGCTTAAAATATATCTAATACCGATTTAAGGAGTCAAATATATATTTCGTAATTAAGCACAACAAATGATTTCAAAGGTGTACATACACCACAAATCGCCTAAGAGACTATGACGATTTTACCCTTTGATTTGAAATGAGTTTGATCCTAGGGATTCATATGCTTTAATTATATGTAATACCTATTCAAGGAGTCAAAAACATGTGGTAATCAAGAACAACAAATTATTTGAATGGTGTTTATACACCATAAATCGCCTAAGAGACAATGACGATTTTACCCTTTGATTTGAAATGCGTTTGACTAAGGGATTCATATGCTTTAAATATATCTAATACCTATTAAAGGAGTCAAAAATATTTGGTAATTAAGAAAAACAAATGATTTGAAAGGTGTTCAGACACCATAAATTGCCTAAGAGACTATGACGATTTTACCCTTTGATTTGAAATGAGTTTGATCCAAGGGATTCATATGCTTTCAATATATCTAATACCTATTCAAGGAGTCAAAATATTTTGTAATTAAGCACAACAAATGATTTGAAAGGTGTTCATACACCACAAATCGCCTAAGAGACTATGACGATTTTACCCTTTGATTTGAAATGAGTTTGATCCAAGGGATTCATATGCTTTAAATATATCTAATACCTATTCAAGGAGTCAAAAATATTTGGTAATTAAGCACAACAAATGATTTGAAAGGTGTTCATACACCACAAATCGCCTAAGAGACTATGACGATTTTACCCTTTGATTTGAAATGAGTTTGATCCAAGGGATTCATATGCTTTAAATATATCTAATACCTATTCAAGGAGTCAAAAATATTTGGTAATTAAGCACAACAAATGATTTGAAAGGTGTTCATACACCACAAATCGCCTAAGAGACTATGACGATTTTACCCTTTGATTTGAAATGAGTTTGATCCAAGGGATTCATATGCTTTAAATATATCTAATACCTATTCAAGGAGTCAAAAATATTTGGTAATTAAGCACAACAAATGATTTGAAAGGTGTTCATACACCACAAATCGCCTAAGAGACTATGACGATTTTACCCTTTGATTTGAAATGAGTTTGATCCAAGGGATTCATATGCTTTAAATATATCTAATACCTATTCAAGGAGTCAAAAATATTTGGTAATTAAGCACAACAAATGATTTGAAAGGTGTTCATACACCACAAATCGCCTAAGAGACTATGACGATTTTACCCTTTGATTTGAAATGAGTTTGATCCAAGGGATTCATATGCTTTAAATATATCTAATACCTATTCAAGGAGTCAAAAATATTTGGTAATTAAGCACAACAAATGATTTGAAAGGTGTTCATACACCACAAATCGCCTAAGAGACTATGACGATTTTACCCTTTGATTTGAAATGAGTTTGATCCAAGGGATTCATATGCTTTAAATATATCTAATACCTATTCAAGGAGTCAAAAATATTTGGTAATTAAGCACAACAAATGATTTGAAAGGTGTTCATACACCACAAATCGCCTAAGAGACTATGACGATTTTACCCTTTGATTTGAAATGAGTTTGATCCAAGGGATTCATATGCTTTAAATATATCTAATACCTATTCAAGGAGTCAAAAATATTTGGTAATTAAGCACAACAAATGATTTGAAAGGTGTTCATACACCACAAATCGCCTAAGAGACTATGACGATTTTACCCTTTGATTTGAAATGAGTTTGATCCAAGGGATTCATATGCTTTAAATATATCTAATACCTATTCAAGGAGTCAAAAATATTTGGTAATTAAGCACAACAAATGATTTGAAAGGTGTTCATACACCACAAATCGCCTAAGAGACTATGACGATTTTACCCTTTGATTTGAAATGAGTTTGATCCAAGGGATTCATATGCTTTAAATATATCTAATACCTATTCAAGGAGTCAAAAATATTTGGTAATTAAGCACAACAAATGATTTGAAAGGTGTTCATACACCACAAATCGCCTAAGAGACTATGACGATTTTACCCTTTGATTTGAAATGAGTTTGATCCAAGGGATTCATATGCTTTAAATATATCTAATACCTATTCAAGGAGTCAAAAATATTTGGTAATTAAGCACAACAAATGATTTGAAAGGTGTTCATACACCACAAATCGCCTAAGAGACTATGACGATTTTACCCTTTGATTTGAAATGAGTTTGATCCAAGGGATTCATATGCTTTAAATATATCTAATACCTATTCAAGGAGTCAAAAATATTTGGTAATTAAGCACAACAAATGATTTGAAAGGTGTTCATACACCACAAATCGCCTAAGAGACTATGACGATTTTACCCTTTGATTTGAAATGAGTTTGATCCAAGGGATTCATATGCTTTAAATATATCTAATACCTATTCAAGGAGTCAAAAATATTTGGTAATTAAGCACAACAAATGATTTGAAAGGTGTTCATACACCACAAATCGCCTAAGAGACTATGACGATTTTACCCTTTGATTTGAAATGAGTTTGATCCAAGGGATTCATATGCTTTAAATATATCTAATACCTATTCAAGGAGTCAAAAATATTTGGTAATTAAGCACAACAAATGATTTGAAAGGTGTTCATACACCACAAATCGCCTAAGAGACTATGACGATTTTACCCTTTGATTTGAAATGAGTTTGATCCAAGGGATTCATATGCTTTAAATATATCTAATACCTATTCAAGGAGTCAAAAATATTTGGTAATTAAGCACAACAAATGATTTGAAAGGTGTTCATACACCACAAATCGCCTAAGAGACTATGACGATTTTACCCTTTGATTTGAAATGAGTTTGATCCAAGGGATTCATATGCTTTAAATATATCTAATACCTATTCAAGGAGTCAAAAATATTTGGTAATTAAGCACAACAAATGATTTGAAAGGTGTTCATACACCACAAATCGCCTAAGAGACTATGACGATTTTACCCTTTGATTTGAAATGAGTTTGATCCAAGGGATTCATATGCTTTAAATATATCTAATACCTATTCAAGGAGTCAAAAATATTTGGTAATTAAGCACAACAAATGATTTGAAAGGTGTTCATACACCACAAATCGCCTAAGAGACTATGACGATTTTACCCTTTGATTTGAAATGAGTTTGATCCAAGGGATTCATATGCTTTAAATATATCTAATACCTATTCAAGGAGTCAAAAATATTTGGTAATTAAGCACAACAAATGATTTGAAAGGTGTTCATACACCACAAATCGCCTAAGAGACTATGACGATTTTACCCTTTGATTTGAAATGAGTTTGATCCAAGGGATTCATATGCTTTAAATATATCTAATACCTATTCAAGGAGTCAAAAATATTTGGTAATTAAGCACAACAAATGATTTGAAAGGTGTTCATACACCACAAATCGCCTAAGAGACTATGACGATTTTACCCTTTGATTTGAAATGAGTTTGATCCAAGGGATTCATATGCTTTAAATATATCTAATACCTATTCAAGGAGTCAAAAATATTTGGTAATTAAGCACAACAAATGATTTGAAAGGTGTTCATACACCACAAATCGCCTAAGAGACTATGACGATTTTACCCTTTGATTTGAAATGAGTTTGATCCAAGGGATTCATATGCTTTAAATATATCTAATACCTATTCAAGGAGTCAAAAATATTTGGTAATTAAGCACAACAAATGATTTGAAAGGTGTTCATACACCACAAATCGCCTAAGAGACTATGACGATTTTACCCTTTGATTTGAAATGAGTTTGATCCAAGGGATTCATATGCTTTAAATATATCTAATACCTATTCAAGGAGTCAAAAATATTTGGTAATTAAGCACAACAAATGATTTGAAAGGTGTTCATACACCACAAATCGCCTAAGAGACTATGACGATTTTACCCTTTGATTTGAAATGAGTTTGATCCAAGGGATTCATATGCTTTAAATATATCTAATACCTATTCAAGGAGTCAAAAATATTTGGTAATTAAGCACAACAAATGATTTGAAAGGTGTTCATACACCACAAATCGCCTAAGAGACTATGACGATTTTACCCTTTGATTTGAAATGAGTTTGATCCAAGGGATTCATATGCTTTAAATATATCTAATACCTATTCAAGGAGTCAAAAATATTTGGTAATTAAGCACAACAAATGATTTGAAAGGTGTTCATACACCACAAATCGCCTAAGAGACTATGACGATTTTACCCTTTGATTTGAAATGAGTTTGATCCAAGGGATTCATATGCTTTAAATATATCTAATACCTATTCAAGGAGTCAAAAATATTTGGTAATTAAGCACAACAAATGATTTGAAAGGTGTTCATACACCACAAATCGCCTAAGAGACTATGACGATTTTACCCTTTGATTTGAAATGAGTTTGATCCAAGGGATTCATATGCTTTAAATATATCTAATACCTATTCAAGGAGTCAAAAATATTTGGTAATTAAGCACAACAAATGATTTGAAAGGTGTTCATACACCACAAATCGCCTAAGAGACTATGACGATTTTACCCTTTGATTTGAAATGAGTTTGATCCAAGGGATTCATATGCTTTAAATATATCTAATACCTATTCAAGGAGTCAAAAATATTTGGTAATTAAGCACAACAAATGATTTGAAAGGTGTTCATACACCACAAATCGCCTAAGAGACTATGACGATTTTACCCTTTGATTTGAAATGAGTTTGATCCAAGGGATTCATATGCTTTAAATATATCTAATACCTATTCAAGGAGTCAAAAATATTTGGTAATTAAGCACAACAAATGATTTGAAAGGTGTTCATACACCACAAATCGCCTAAGAGACTATGACGATTTTACCCTTTGATTTGAAATGAGTTTGATCCAAGGGATTCATATGCTTTAAATATATCTAATACCTATTCAAGGAGTCAAAAATATTTGGTAATTAAGCACAACAAATGATTTGAAAGGTGTTCATACACCACAAATCGCCTAAGAGACTATGACGATTTTACCCTTTGATTTGAAATGAGTTTGATCCAAGGGATTCATATGCTTTAAATATATCTAATACCTATTCAAGGAGTCAAAAATATTTGGTAATTAAGCACAACAAATGATTTGAAAGGTGTTCATACACCACAAATCGCCTAAGAGACTATGACGATTTTACCCTTTGATTTGAAATGAGTTTGATCCAAGGGATTCATATGCTTTAAATATATCTAATACCTATTCAAGGAGTCAAAAATATTTGGTAATTAAGCACAACAAATGATTTGAAAGGTGTTCATACACCACAAATCGCCTAAGAGACTATGACGATTTTACCCTTTGATTTGAAATGAGTTTGATCCAAGGGATTCATATGCTTTAAATATATCTAATACCTATTCAAGGAGTCAAAAATATTTGGTAATTAAGCACAACAAATGATTTGAAAGGTGTTCATACACCACAAATCGCCTAAGAGACTATGACGATTTTACCCTTTGATTTGAAATGAGTTTGATCCAAGGGATTCATATGCTTTAAATATATCTAATACCTATTCAAGGAGTCAAAAATATTTGGTAATTAAGCACAACAAATGATTTGAAAGGTGTTCATACACCACAAATCGCCTAAGAGACTATGACGATTTTACCCTTTGATTTGAAATGAGTTTGATCCAAGGGATTCATATGCTTTAAATATATCTAATACCTATTCAAGGAGTCAAAAATATTTGGTAATTAAGCACAACAAATGATTTGAAAGGTGTTCATACACCACAAATCGCCTAAGAGACTATGACGATTTTACCCTTTGATTTGAAATGAGTTTGATCCAAGGGATTCATATGCTTTAAATATATCTAATACCTATTCAAGGAGTCAAAAATATTTGGTAATTAAGCACAACAAATGATTTGAAAGGTGTTCATACACCACAAATCGCCTAAGAGACTATGACGATTTTACCCTTTGATTTGAAATGAGTTTGATCCAAGGGATTCATATGCTTTAAATATATCTAATACCTATTCAAGGAGTCAAAAATATTTGGTAATTAAGCACAACAAATGATTTGAAAGGTGTTCATACACCACAAATCGCCTAAGAGACTATGACGATTTTACCCTTTGATTTGAAATGAGTTTGATCCAAGGGATTCATATGCTTTAAATATATCTAATACCTATTCAAGGAGTCAAAAATATTTGGTAATTAAGCACAACAAATGATTTGAAAGGTGTTCATACACCACAAATCGCCTAAGAGACTATGACGATTTTACCCTTTGATTTGAAATGAGTTTGATCCAAGGGATTCATATGCTTTAAATATATCTAATACCTATTCAAGGAGTCAAAAATATTTGGTAATTAAGCACAACAAATGATTTGAAAGGTGTTCATACACCACAAATCGCCTAAGAGACTATGACGATTTTACCCTTTGATTTGAAATGAGTTTGATCCAAGGGATTCATATGCTTTAAATATATCTAATACCTATTCAAGGAGTCAAAAATATTTGGTAATTAAGCACAACAAATGATTTGAAAGGTGTTCATACACCACAAATCGCCTAAGAGACTATGACGATTTTACCCTTTGATTTGAAATGAGTTTGATCCAAGGGATTCATATGCTTTAAATATATCTAATACCTATTCAAGGAGTCAAAAATATTTGGTAATTAAGCACAACAAATGATTTGAAAGGTGTTCATACACCACAAATCGCCTAAGAGACTATGACGATTTTACCCTTTGATTTGAAATGAGTTTGATCCAAGGGATTCATATGCTTTAAATATATCTAATACCTATTCAAGGAGTCAAAAATATTTGGTAATTAAGCACAACAAATGATTTGAAAGGTGTTCATACACCACAAATCGCCTAAGAGACTATGACGATTTTACCCTTTGATTTGAAATGAGTTTGATCCAAGGGATTCATATGCTTTAAATATATCTAATACCTATTCAAGGAGTCAAAAATATTTGGTAATTAAGCACAACAAATGATTTGAAAGGTGTTCATACACCACAAATCGCCTAAGAGACTATGACGATTTTACCCTTTGATTTGAAATGAGTTTGATCCAAGGGATTCATATGCTTTAAATATATCTAATACCTATTCAAGGAGTCAAAAATATTTGGTAATTAAGCACAACAAATGATTTGAAAGGTGTTCATACACCACAAATCGCCTAAGAGACTATGACGATTTTACCCTTTGATTTGAAATGAGTTTGATCCAAGGGATTCATATGCTTTAAATATATCTAATACCTATTCAAGGAGTCAAAAATATTTGGTAATTAAGCACAACAAATGATTTGAAAGGTGTTCATACACCACAAATCGCCTAAGAGACTATGACGATTTTACCCTTTGATTTGAAATGAGTTTGATCCAAGGGATTCATATGCTTTAAATATATCTAATACCTATTCAAGGAGTCAAAAATATTTGGTAATTAAGCACAACAAATGATTTGAAAGGTGTTCATACACCACAAATCGCCTAAGAGACTATGACGATTTTACCCTTTGATTTGAAATGAGTTTGATCCAAGGGATTCATATGCTTTAAATATATCTAATACCTATTCAAGGAGTCAAAAATATTTGGTAATTAAGCACAACAAATGATTTGAAAGGTGTTCATACACCACAAATCGCCTAAGAGACTATGACGATTTTACCCTTTGATTTGAAATGAGTTTGATCCAAGGGATTCATATGCTTTAAATATATCTAATACCTATTCAAGGAGTCAAAAATATTTGGTAATTAAGCACAACAAATGATTTGAAAGGTGTTCATACACCACAAATCGCCTAAGAGACTATGACGATTTTACCCTTTGATTTGAAATGAGTTTGATCCAAGGGATTCATATGCTTTAAATATATCTAATACCTATTCAAGGAGTCAAAAATATTTGGTAATTAAGCACAACAAATGATTTGAAAGGTGTTCATACACCACAAATCGCCTAAGAGACTATGACGATTTTACCCTTTGATTTGAAATGAGTTTGATCCAAGGGATTCATATGCTTTAAATATATCTAATACCTATTCAAGGAGTCAAAAATATTTGGTAATTAAGCACAACAAATGATTTGAAAGGTGTTCATACACCACAAATCGCCTAAGAGACTATGACGATTTTACCCTTTGATTTGAAATGAGTTTGATCCAAGGGATTCATATGCTTTAAATATATCTAATACCTATTCAAGGAGTCAAAAATATTTGGTAATTAAGCACAACAAATGATTTGAAAGGTGTTCATACACCACAAATCGCCTAAGAGACTATGACGATTTTACCCTTTGATTTGAAATGAGTTTGATCCAAGGGATTCATATGCTTTAAATATATCTAATACCTATTCAAGGAGTCAAAAATATTTGGTAATTAAGCACAACAAATGATTTGAAAGGTGTTCATACACCACAAATCGCCTAAGAGACTATGACGATTTTACCCTTTGATTTGAAATGAGTTTGATCCAAGGGATTCATATGCTTTAAATATATCTAATACCTATTCAAGGAGTCAAAAATATTTGGTAATTAAGCACAACAAATGATTTGAAAGGTGTTCATACACCACAAATCGCCTAAGAGACTATGACGATTTTACCCTTTGATTTGAAATGAGTTTGATCCAAGGGATTCATATGCTTTAAATATATCTAATACCTATTCAAGGAGTCAAAAATATTTGGTAATTAAGCACAACAAATGATTTGAAAGGTGTTCATACACCACAAATCGCCTAAGAGACTATGACGATTTTACCCTTTGATTTGAAATGAGTTTGATCCAAGGGATTCATATGCTTTAAATATATCTAATACCTATTCAAGGAGTCAAAAATATTTGGTAATTAAGCACAACAAATGATTTGAAAGGTGTTCATACACCACAAATCGCCTAAGAGACTATGACGATTTTACCCTTTGATTTGAAATGAGTTTGATCCAAGGGATTCATATGCTTTAAATATATCTAATACCTATTCAAGGAGTCAAAAATATTTGGTAATTAAGCACAACAAATGATTTGAAAGGTGTTCATACACCACAAATCGCCTAAGAGACTATGACGATTTTACCCTTTGATTTGAAATGAGTTTGATCCAAGGGATTCATATGCTTTAAATATATCTAATACCTATTCAAGGAGTCAAAAATATTTGGTAATTAAGCACAACAAATGATTTGAAAGGTGTTCATACACCACAAATCGCCTAAGAGACTATGACGATTTTACCCTTTGATTTGAAATGAGTTTGATCCAAGGGATTCATATGCTTTAAATATATCTAATACCTATTCAAGGAGTCAAAAATATTTGGTAATTAAGCACAACAAATGATTTGAAAGGTGTTCATACACCACAAATCGCCTAAGAGACTATGACGATTTTACCCTTTGATTTGAAATGAGTTTGATCCAAGGGATTCATATGCTTTAAATATATCTAATACCTATTCAAGGAGTCAAAAATATTTGGTAATTAAGCACAACAAATGATTTGAAAGGTGTTCATACACCACAAATCGCCTAAGAGACTATGACGATTTTACCCTTTGATTTGAAATGAGTTTGATCCAAGGGATTCATATGCTTTAAATATATCTAATACCTATTCAAGGAGTCAAAAATATTTGGTAATTAAGCACAACAAATGATTTGAAAGGTGTTCATACACCACAAATCGCCTAAGAGACTATGACGATTTTACCCTTTGATTTGAAATGAGTTTGATCCAAGGGATTCATATGCTTTAAATATATCTAATACCTATTCAAGGAGTCAAAAATATTTGGTAATTAAGCACAACAAATGATTTGAAAGGTGTTCATACACCACAAATCGCCTAAGAGACTATGACGATTTTACCCTTTGATTTGAAATGAGTTTGATCCAAGGGATTCATATGCTTTAAATATATCTAATACCTATTCAAGGAGTCAAAAATATTTGGTAATTAAGCACAACAAATGATTTGAAAGGTGTTCATACACCACAAATCGCCTAAGAGACTATGACGATTTTACCCTTTGATTTGAAATGAGTTTGATCCAAGGGATTCATATGCTTTAAATATATCTAATACCTATTCAAGGAGTCAAAAATATTTGGTAATTAAGCACAACAAATGATTTGAAAGGTGTTCATACACCACAAATCGCCTAAGAGACTATGACGATTTTACCCTTTGATTTGAAATGAGTTTGATCCAAGGGATTCATATGCTTTAAATATATCTAATACCTATTCAAGGAGTCAAAAATATTTGGTAATTAAGCACAACAAATGATTTGAAAGGTGTTCATACACCACAAATCGCCTAAGAGACTATGACGATTTTACCCTTTGATTTGAAATGAGTTTGATCCAAGGGATTCATATGCTTTAAATATATCTAATACCTATTCAAGGAGTCAAAAATATTTGGTAATTAAGCACAACAAATGATTTGAAAGGTGTTCATACACCACAAATCGCCTAAGAGACTATGACGATTTTACCCTTTGATTTGAAATGAGTTTGATCCAAGGGATTCATATGCTTTAAATATATCTAATACCTATTCAAGGAGTCAAAAATATTTGGTAATTAAGCACAACAAATGATTTGAAAGGTGTTCATACACCACAAATCGCCTAAGAGACTATGACGATTTTACCCTTTGATTTGAAATGAGTTTGATCCAAGGGATTCATATGCTTTAAATATATCTAATACCTATTCAAGGAGTCAAAAATATTTGGTAATTAAGCACAACAAATGATTTGAAAGGTGTTCATACACCACAAATCGCCTAAGAGACTATGACGATTTTACCCTTTGATTTGAAATGAGTTTGATCCAAGGGATTCATATGCTTTAAATATATCTAATACCTATTCAAGGAGTCAAAAATATTTGGTAATTAAGCACAACAAATGATTTGAAAGGTGTTCATACACCACAAATCGCCTAAGAGACTATGACGATTTTACCCTTTGATTTGAAATGAGTTTGATCCAAGGGATTCATATGCTTTAAATATATCTAATACCTATTCAAGGAGTCAAAAATATTTGGTAATTAAGCACAACAAATGATTTGAAAGGTGTTCATACACCACAAATCGCCTAAGAGACTATGACGATTTTACCCTTTGATTTGAAATGAGTTTGATCCAAGGGATTCATATGCTTTAAATATATCTAATACCTATTCAAGGAGTCAAAAATATTTGGTAATTAAGCACAACAAATGATTTGAAAGGTGTTCATACACCACAAATCGCCTAAGAGACTATGACGATTTTACCCTTTGATTTGAAATGAGTTTGATCCAAGGGATTCATATGCTTTAAATATATCTAATACCTATTCAAGGAGTCAAAAATATTTGGTAATTAAGCACAACAAATGATTTGAATGGTGTTCATACACCACAAATCGCCTAAGAGACTATGACGATTTTACCCTTTGATTTGAAATGAGTTTGATCCAAGGGATTCATATGCTTTAAATATATCTAATACCTATTCAAGGAGTCAAAAATATTTGGTAATTAAGCACAACAAATGATTTGAAAGGTGTTCATACACCACAAATCGCCTAAGAGACTATGACGATTTTACCCTTTGATTTGAAATGAGTTTGATCCAAGGGATTCATATGCTTTAAATATATCTAATACCTATTCAAGGAGTCAAAAATATTTGGTAATTAAGCACAACAAATGATTTGAAAGGTGTTCATACACCACAAATCGCCTAAGAGACTATGACGATTTTACCCTTTGATTTGAAATGAGTTTGATCCAAGGGATTCATATGCTTTAAATATATCTAATACCTATTCAAGGAGTCAAAAATATTTGGTAATTAAGCACAACAAATGATTTGAAAGGTGTTCATACACCACAAATCGCCTAAGAGACTATGACGATTTTACCCTTTGATTTGAAATGAGTTTGATCCAAGGGATTCATATGCTTTAAATATATCTAATACCTATTCAAGGAGTCAAAAATATTTGGTAATTAAGCACAACAAATGATTTGAAAGGTGTTCATACACCACAAATCGCCTAAGAGACTATGACGATTTTACCCTTTGATTTGAAATGAGTTTGATCCAAGGGATTCATATGCTTTAAATATATCTAATACCTATTCAAGGAGTCAAAAATATTTGGTAATTAAGCACAACAAATGATTTGAAAGGTGTTCATACACCACAAATCGCCTAAGAGACTATGACGATTTTACCCTTTGATTTGAAATGAGTTTGATCCAAGGGATTCATATGCTTTAAATATATCTAATACCTATTCAAGGAGTCAAAAATATTTGGTAATTAAGCACAACAAATGATTTGAAAGGTGTTCATACACCACAAATCGCCTAAGAGACTATGACGATTTTACCCTTTGATTTGAAATGAGTTTGATCCAAGGGATTCATATGCTTTAAATATATCTAATACCTATTCAAGGAGTCAAAAATATTTGGTAATTAAGCACAACAAATGATTTGAAAGGTGTTCATACACCACAAATCGCCTAAGAGACTATGACGATTTTACCCTTTGATTTGAAATGAGTTTGATCCAAGGGATTCATATGCTTTAAATATATCTAATACCTATTCAAGGAGTCAAAAATATTTGGTAATTAAGCACAACAAATGATTTGAAAGGTGTTCATACACCACAAATCGCCTAAGAGACTATGACGATTTTACCCTTTGATTTGAAATGAGTTTGATCCAAGGGATTCATATGCTTTAAATATATCTAATACCTATTCAAGGAGTCAAAAATATTTGGTAATTAAGCACAACAAATGATTTGAAAGGTGTTCATACACCACAAATCGCCTAAGAGACTATGACGATTTTACCCTTTGATTTGAAATGAGTTTGATCCAAGGGATTCATATGCTTTAAATATATCTAATACCTATTCAAGGAGTCAAAAATATTTGGTAATTAAGCACAACAAATGATTTGAAAGGTGTTCATACACCACAAATCGCCTAAGAGACTATGACGATTTTACCCTTTGATTTGAAATGAGTTTGATCCAAGGGATTCATATGCTTTAAATATATCTAATACCTATTCAAGGAGTCAAAAATATTTGGTAATTAAGCACAACAAATGATTTGAAAGGTGTTCATACACCACAAATCGCCTAAGAGACTATGACGATTTTACCCTTTGATTTGAAATGAGTTTGATCCAAGGGATTCATATGCTTTAAATATATCTAATACCTATTCAAGGAGTCAAAAATATTTGGTAATTAAGCACAACAAATGATTTGAAAGGTGTTCATACACCACAAATCGCCTAAGAGACTATGACGATTTTACCCTTTGATTTGAAATGAGTTTGATCCAAGGGATTCATATGCTTTAAATATATCTAATACCTATTCAAGGAGTCAAAAATATTTGGTAATTAAGCACAACAAATGATTTGAAAGGTGTTCATACACCACAAATCGCCTAAGAGACTATGACGATTTTACCCTTTGATTTGAAATGAGTTTGATCCAAGGGATTCATATGCTTTAAATATATCTAATACCTATTCAAGGAGTCAAAAATATTTGGTAATTAAGCACAACAAATGATTTGAAAGGTGTTCATACACCACAAATCGCCTAAGAGACTATGACGATTTTACCCTTTGATTTGAAATGAGTTTGATCCAAGGGATTCATATGCTTTAAATATATCTAATACCTATTCAAGGAGTCAAAAATATTTGGTAATTAAGCACAACAAATGATTTGAAAGGTGTTCATACACCACAAATCGCCTAAGAGACTATGACGATTTTACCCTTTGATTTGAAATGAGTTTGATCCAAGGGATTCATATGCTTTAAATATATCTAATACCTATTCAAGGAGTCAAAAATATTTGGTAATTAAGCACAACAAATGATTTGAAAGGTGTTCATACACCACAAATCGCCTAAGAGACTATGACGATTTTACCCTTTGATTTGAAATGAGTTTGATCCAAGGGATTCATATGCTTTAAATATATCTAATACCTATTCAAGGAGTCAAAAATATTTGGTAATTAAGCACAACAAATGATTTGAAAGGTGTTCATACACCACAAATCGCCTAAGAGACTATGACGATTTTACCCTTTGATTTGAAATGAGTTTGATCCAAGGGATTCATATGCTTTAAATATATCTAATACCTATTCAAGGAGTCAAAAATATTTGGTAATTAAGCACAACAAATGATTTGAAAGGTGTTCATACACCACAAATCGCCTAAGAGACTATGACGATTTTACCCTTTGATTTGAAATGAGTTTGATCCAAGGGATTCATATGCTTTAAATATATCTAATACCTATTCAAGGAGTCAAAAATATTTGGTAATTAAGCACAACAAATGATTTGAAAGGTGTTCATACACCACAAATCGCCTAAGAGACTATGACGATTTTACCCTTTGATTTGAAATGAGTTTGATCCAAGGGATTCATATGCTTTAAATATATCTAATACCTATTCAAGGAGTCAAAAATATTTGGTAATTAAGCACAACAAATGATTTGAAAGGTGTTCATACACCACAAATCGCCTAAGAGACTATGACGATTTTACCCTTTGATTTGAAATGAGTTTGATCCAAGGGATTCATATGCTTTAAATATATCTAATACCTATTCAAGGAGTCAAAAATATTTGGTAATTAAGCACAACAAATGATTTGAAAGGTGTTCATACACCACAAATCGCCTAAGAGACTATGACGATTTTACCCTTTGATTTGAAATGAGTTTGATCCAAGGGATTCATATGCTTTAAATATATCTAATACCTATTCAAGGAGTCAAAAATATTTGGTAATTAAGCACAACAAATGATTTGAAAGGTGTTCATACACCACAAATCGCCTAAGAGACTATGACGATTTTACCCTTTGATTTGAAATGAGTTTGATCCAAGGGATTCATATGCTTTAAATATATCTAATACCTATTCAAGGAGTCAAAAATATTTGGTAATTAAGCACAACAAATGATTTGAAAGGTGTTCATACACCACAAATCGCCTAAGAGACTATGACGATTTTACCCTTTGATTTGAAATGAGTTTGATCCAAGGGATTCATATGCTTTAAATATATCTAATACCTATTCAAGGAGTCAAAAATATTTGGTAATTAAGCACAACAAATGATTTGAAAGGTGTTCATACACCACAAATCGCCTAAGAGACTATGACGATTTTACCCTTTGATTTGAAATGAGTTTGATCCAAGGGATTCATATGCTTTAAATATATCTAATACCTATTCAAGGAGTCAAAAATATTTGGTAATTAAGCACAACAAATGATTTGAAAGGTGTTCATACACCACAAATCGCCTAAGAGACTATGACGATTTTACCCTTTGATTTGAAATGAGTTTGATCCAAGGGATTCATATGCTTTAAATATATCTAATACCTATTCAAGGAGTCAAAAATATTTGGTAATTAAGCACAACAAATGATTTGAAAGGTGTTCATACACCACAAATCGCCTAAGAGACTATGACGATTTTACCCTTTGATTTGAAATGAGTTTGATCCAAGGGATTCATATGCTTTAAATATATCTAATACCTATTCAAGGAGTCAAAAATATTTGGTAATTAAGCACAACAAATGATTTGAAAGGTGTTCATACACCACAAATCGCCTAAGAGACTATGACGATTTTACCCTTTGATTTGAAATGAGTTTGATCCAAGGGATTCATATGCTTTAAATATATCTAATACCTATTCAAGGAGTCAAAAATATTTGGTAATTAAGCACAACAAATGATTTGAAAGGTGTTCATACACCACAAATCGCCTAAGAGACTATGACGATTTTACCCTTTGATTTGAAATGAGTTTGATCCAAGGGATTCATATGCTTTAAATATATCTAATACCTATTCAAGGAGTCAAAAATATTTGGTAATTAAGCACAACAAATGATTTGAAAGGTGTTCATACACCACAAATCGCCTAAGAGACTATGACGATTTTACCCTTTGATTTGAAATGAGTTTGATCCAAGGGATTCATATGCTTTAAATATATCTAATACCTATTCAAGGAGTCAAAAATATTTGGTAATTAAGCACAACAAATGATTTGAAAGGTGTTCATACACCACAAATCGCCTAAGAGACTATGACGATTTTACCCTTTGATTTGAAATGAGTTTGATCCAAGGGATTCATATGCTTTAAATATATCTAATACCTATTCAAGGAGTCAAAAATATTTGGTAATTAAGCACAACAAATGATTTGAAAGGTGTTCATACACCACAAATCGCCTAAGAGACTATGACGATTTTACCCTTTGATTTGAAATGAGTTTGATCCAAGGGATTCATATGCTTTAAATATATCTAATACCTATTCAAGGAGTCAAAAATATTTGGTAATTAAGCACAACAAATGATTTGAAAGGTGTTCATACACCACAAATCGCCTAAGAGACTATGACGATTTTACCCTTTGATTTGAAATGAGTTTGATCCAAGGGATTCATATGCTTTAAATATATCTAATACCTATTCAAGGAGTCAAAAATATTTGGTAATTAAGCACAACAAATGATTTGAAAGGTGTTCATACACCACAAATCGCCTAAGAGACTATGACGATTTTACCCTTTGATTTGAAATGAGTTTGATCCAAGGGATTCATATGCTTTAAATATATCTAATACCTATTCAAGGAGTCAAAAATATTTGGTAATTAAGCACAACAAATGATTTGAAAGGTGTTCATACACCACAAATCGCCTAAGAGACTATGACGATTTTACCCTTTGATTTGAAATGAGTTTGATCCAAGGGATTCATATGCTTTAAATATATCTAATACCTATTCAAGGAGTCAAAAATATTTGGTAATTAAGCACAACAAATGATTTGAAAGGTGTTCATACACCACAAATCGCCTAAGAGACTATGACGATTTTACCCTTTGATTTGAAATGAGTTTGATCCAAGGGATTCATATGCTTTAAATATATCTAATACCTATTCAAGGAGTCAAAAATATTTGGTAATTAAGCACAACAAATGATTTGAAAGGTGTTCATACACCACAAATCGCCTAAGAGACTATGACGATTTTACCCTTTGATTTGAAATGAGTTTGATCCAAGGGATTCATATGCTTTAAATATATCTAATACCTATTCAAGGAGTCAAAAATATTTGGTAATTAAGCACAACAAATGATTTGAAAGGTGTTCATACACCACAAATCGCCTAAGAGACTATGACGATTTTACCCTTTGATTTGAAATGAGTTTGATCCAAGGGATTCATATGCTTTAAATATATCTAATACCTATTCAAGGAGTCAAAAATATTTGGTAATTAAGCACAACAAATGATTTGAAAGGTGTTCATACACCACAAATCGCCTAAGAGACTATGACGATTTTACCCTTTGATTTGAAATGAGTTTGATCCAAGGGATTCATATGCTTTAAATATATCTAATACCTATTCAAGGAGTCAAAAATATTTGGTAATTAAGCACAACAAATGATTTGAAAGGTGTTCATACACCACAAATCGCCTAAGAGACTATGACGATTTTACCCTTTGATTTGAAATGAGTTTGATCCAAGGGATTCATATGCTTTAAATATATCTAATACCTATTCAAGGAGTCAAAAATATTTGGTAATTAAGCACAACAAATGATTTGAAAGGTGTTCATACACCACAAATCGCCTAAGAGACTATGACGATTTTACCCTTTGATTTGAAATGAGTTTGATCCAAGGGATTCATATGCTTTAAATATATCTAATACCTATTCAAGGAGTCAAAAATATTTGGTAATTAAGCACAACAAATGATTTGAAAGGTGTTCATACACCACAAATCGCCTAAGAGACTATGACGATTTTACCCTTTGATTTGAAATGAGTTTGATCCAAGGGATTCATATGCTTTAAATATATCTAATACCTATTCAAGGAGTCAAAAATATTTGGTAATTAAGCACAACAAATGATTTGAAAGGTGTTCATACACCACAAATCGCCTAAGAGACTATGACGATTTTACCCTTTGATTTGAAATGAGTTTGATCCAAGGGATTCATATGCTTTAAATATATCTAATACCTATTCAAGGAGTCAAAAATATTTGGTAATTAAGCACAACAAATGATTTGAAAGGTGTTCATACACCACAAATCGCCTAAGAGACTATGACGATTTTACCCTTTGATTTGAAATGAGTTTGATCCAAGGGATTCATATGCTTTAAATATATCTAATACCTATTCAAGGAGTCAAAAATATTTGGTAATTAAGCACAACAAATGATTTGAAAGGTGTTCATACACCACAAATCGCCTAAGAGACTATGACGATTTTACCCTTTGATTTGAAATGAGTTTGATCCAAGGGATTCATATGCTTTAAATATATCTAATACCTATTCAAGGAGTCAAAAATATTTGGTAATTAAGCACAACAAATGATTTGAAAGGTGTTCATACACCACAAATCGCCTAAGAGACTATGACGATTTTACCCTTTGATTTGAAATGAGTTTGATCCAAGGGATTCATATGCTTTAAATATATCTAATACCTATTCAAGGAGTCAAAATATTTGGTAATTAAGCACAACAAATGATTTGAAAGGTGTTCATACACCACAAATCGCCTAAGAGACTATGACGATTTTACCCTTTGATTTGAAATGAGTTTGATCCAAGGGATTCATATGCTTTAAATATATCTAATACCTATTCAAGGAGTCAAAAATATTTGGTAATTAAGCACAACAAATGATTTGAAAGGTGTTCATACACCACAAATCGCCTAAGAGACTATGACGATTTTACCCTTTGATTTGAAATGAGTTTGATCCAAGGGATTCATATGCTTTAAATATATCTAATACCTATTCAAGGAGTCAAAAATATTTGGTAATTAAGCACAACAAATGATTTGAAAGGTGTTCATACACCACAAATCGCCTAAGAGACTATGACGATTTTACCCTTTGATTTGAAATGAGTTTGATCCAAGGGATTCATATGCTTTAAATATATCTAATACCTATTCAAGGAGTCAAAAATATTTGGTAATTAAGCACAACAAATGATTTGAAAGGTGTTCATACACCATAAATCGCCTAAGAGACTATGACGATTTTACCCTTTGATTTGAAATGAGTTTGATCCAAGGGATTCATATGCTTTAAATATATCTAATACCTATTCAAGGAGTCAAAAATATTTGGTAATTAAGCACAACAAATGATTTGAAAGGTGTTCATACACCACAAATCGCCTAAGAGACTATGACGATTTTACCCTTTGATTTGAAATGAGTTTGATCCAAGGGATTCATATGCTTTAAATATATCTAATACCTATTCAAGGAGTCAAAAATATTTGGTAATTAAGCACAACAAATGATTTGAAAGGTGTTCATACACCACAAATCGCCTAAGAGACTATGACGATTTTACCCTTTGATTTGAAATGAGTTTGATCCAAGGGATTCATATGCTTTAAATATATCTAATACCTATTCAAGGAGTCAAAAATATTTGGTAATTAAGCACAACAAATGATTTGAAAGGTGTTCATACACCACAAATCGCCTAAGAGACTATGACGATTTTACCCTTTGATTTGAAATGAGTTTGATCCAAGGGATTCATATGCTTTAAATATATCTAATACCTATTCAAGGAGTCAAAAATATTTGGTAATTAAGCACAACAAATGATTTGAAAGGTGTTCATACACCACAAATCGCCTAAGAGACTATGACGATTTTACCCTTTGATTTGAAATGAGTTTGATCCAAGGGATTCATATGCTTTAAATATATCTAATACCTATTCAAGGAGTCAAAATATTTGGTAATTAAGCACAACAAATGATTTGAAAGGTGTTCATACACCACAAATCGCCTAAGAGACTATGACGATTTTACCCTTTGATTTGAAATGAGTTTGATCCAAGGGATTCATATGCTTTAAATATATCTAATACCTATTCAAGGAGTCAAAAATATTTGGTAATTAAGCACAACAAATGATTTGAAAGGTGTTCATACACCACAAATCGCCTAAGAGACTATGACGATTTTACCCTTTGATTTGAAATGAGTTTGATCCAAGGGATTCATATGCTTTAAATATATCTAATACCTATTCAAGGAGTCAAAAATATTTGGTAATTAAGCACAACAAATGATTTGAAAGGTGTTCATACACCATAAATCGCCTAAGAGACTATGACGATTTTACCCTTTGATTTGAAATGAGTTTGATCCAAGGGATTCATATGCTTTAAATATATCTAATACCTATTCAAGGAGTCAAAAATATTTGGTAATTAAGCACAACAAATGATTTGAAAGGTGTTCATACACCATAAATCGCCTAAGAGACTATGACGATTTTACCCTTTGATTTGAAATGAGTTTGATCCAAGGGATTCATATGCTTTAAATATATCTAATACCTATTCAAGGAGTCAAAAATATTTGGTAATTAAGCACAACAAATGATTTGAAAGGTGTTCATACACCACAAATCGCCTAAGAGACTATGACGATTTTACCCTTTGATTTGAAATGAGTTTGATCCAAGGGATTCATATGCTTTAAATATATCTAATACCTATTCAAGGAGTCAAAAATTTTGGTAATTAAGCACAACAAATGATTTGAAAGGTGTTCATACACCACAAATCGCCTAAGAGACTATGACGATTTTACCCTTTGATTTGAAATGAGTTTGATCCAAGGGATTCATATGCTTTAAATATATCTAATACCTATTCAAGGAGTCAAAAATATTTGGTAATTAAGCACAACAAATGATTTGAAAGGTGTTCATACACCACAAATCGCCTAAGAGACTATGACGATTTTACCCTTTGATTTGAAATGAGTTTGATCCAAGGGATTCATATGCTTTAAATATATCTAATACCTATTCAAGGAGTCAAAAATATTTGGTAATTAAGCACAACAAATGATTTGAAAGGTGTTCATACACCACAAATCGCCTAAGAGACTATGACGATTTTACCCTTTGATTTGAAATGAGTTTGATCCAAGGGATTCATATGCTTTAAATATATCTAATACCTATTCAAGGAGTCAAAAATATTTGGTAATTAAGCACAACAAATGATTTGAAAGGTGTTCATACACCACAAATCGCCTAAGAGACTATGACGATTTTACCCTTTGATTTGAAATGAGTTTGATCCAAGGGATTCATATGCTTTAAATATATCTAATACCTATTCAAGGAGTCAAAAATATTTGGTAATTAAGCACAACAAATGATTTGAAAGGTGTTCATACACCACAAATCGCCTAAGAGACTATGACGATTTTACCCTTTGATTTGAAATGAGTTTGATCCAAGGGATTCATATGCTTTAAATATATCTAATACCTATTCAAGGAGTCAAAAATATTTGGTAATTAAGCACAACAAATGATTTGAAAGGTGTTCATACACCATAAATCGCCTAAGAGACTATGACGATTTTACCCTTTGATTTGAAATGAGTTTGATCCAAGGGATTCATATGCTTTAAATATATCTAATACCTATTCAAGGAGTCAAAATATTTGGTAATTAAGCACAACAAATGATTTGAAAGGTGTTCATACACCACAAATCGCCTAAGAGACTATGACGATTTTACCCTTTGATTTGAAATGAGTTTGATCCAAGGGATTCATATGCTTTAAATATATCTAATACCTATTCAAGGAGTCAAAAATATTTGGTAATTAAGCACAACAAATGATTTGAATGGTGTTCATACACCACAAATCGCCTAAGAGACTATGACGATTTTACCCTTTGATTTGAAATGAGTTTGATCCAAGGGATTCATATGCTTTAAATATATCTAATACCTATTCAAGGAGTCAAAAATATTTGGTAATTAAGCACAACAAATGATTTGAATGGTGTTCATACACCATAAATCGCCTAAGAGACTATGACGATTTTACCCTTTGATTTGAAATGAGTTTGATCCAAGGGATTCATATGCTTTAAATATATCTAATACCTATTCAAGGAGTCAAAAATATTTGGTAATTAAGCACAACAAATGATTTGAATGGTGTTCATACACCATAAATCGCCTAAGAGACTATGACGATTTTACCCTTTGATTTGAAATGAGTTTGATCCAAGGGATTCATATGCTTTAAATATATCTAATACCTATTCAAGGAGTCAAAATATTTGGTAATTAAGCACAACAAATGATTTGAAAGGTGTTCATACACCACAAATCGCCTAAGAGACTATGACGATTTTACCCTTTGATTTGAAATGAGTTTGATCCAAGGGATTCATATGCTTTAAATATATCTAATACCTATTCAAGGAGTCAAAAATATTTGGTAATTAAGCACAACAAATGATTTGAATGGTGTTCATACACCACAAATCGCCTAAGAGACTATGACGATTTTACCCTTTGATTTGAAATGAGTTTGATCCAAGGGATTCATATGCTTTAAATATATCTAATACCTATTCAAGGAGTCAAAAATATTTGGTAATTAAGCACAACAAATGATTTGAAAGGTGTTCATACACCACAAATCGCCTAAGAGACTATGACGATTTTACCCTTTGATTTGAAATGAGTTTGATCCAAGGGATTCATATGCTTTAAATATATCTAATACCTATTCAAGGAGTCAAAAATATTTGGTAATTAAGCACAACAAATGATTTGAAAGGTGTTCATACACCACAAATCGCCTAAGAGACTATGACGATTTTACCCTTTGATTTGAAATGAGTTTGATCCAAGGGATTCATATGCTTTAAATATATCTAATACCTATTCAAGGAGTCAAAAATATTTGGTAATTAAGCACAACAAATGATTTGAAAGGTGTTCATACACCACAAATCGCCTAAGAGACTATGACGATTTTACCCTTTGATTTGAAATGAGTTTGATCCAAGGGATTCATATGCTTTAAATATATCTAATACCTATTCAAGGAGTCAAAAATATTTGGTAATTAAGCACAACAAATGATTTGAAAGGTGTTCATACACCACAAATCGCCTAAGAGACTATGACGATTTTACCCTTTGATTTGAAATGAGTTTGATCCAAGGGATTCATATGCTTTAAATATATCTAATACCTATTCAAGGAGTCAAAAATATTTGGTAATTAAGCACAACAAATGATTTGAAAGGTGTTCATACACCATAAATCGCCTAAGAGACTATGACGATTTTACCCTTTGATTTGAAATGAGTTTGATCCAAGGGATTCATATGCTTTAAATATATCTAATACCTATTCAAGGAGTCAAAAATATTTGGTAATTAAGCACAACAAATGATTTGAATGGTGTTCATACACCACAAATCGCCTAAGAGACTATGACGATTTTACCCTTTGATTTGAAATGAGTTTGATCCAAGGGATTCATATGCTTTAAATATATCTAATACCTATTCAAGGAGTCAAAAATATTTGGTAATTAAGCACAACAAATGATTTGAAAGGTGTTCATACACCACAAATCGCCTAAGAGACTATGACGATTTTACCCTTTGATTTGAAATGAGTTTGATCCAAGGGATTCATATGCTTTAAATATATCTAATACCTATTCAAGGAGTCAAAAATTTGGTAATTAAGCACAACAAATGATTTGAAAGGTGTTCATACACCACAAATCGCCTAAGAGACTATGACGATTTTACCCTTTGATTTGAAATGAGTTTGATCCAAGGGATTCATATGCTTTAAATATATCTAATACCTATTCAAGGAGTCAAAAATATTTGGTAATTAAGCACAACAAATGATTTGAAAGGTGTTCATACACCACAAATCGCCTAAGAGACTATGACGATTTTACCCTTTGATTTGAAATGAGTTTGATCCAAGGGATTCATATGCTTTAAATATATCTAATACCTATTCAAGGAGTCAAAAATATTTGGTAATTAAGCACAACAAATGATTTGAATGGTGTTCATACACCATAAATCGCCTAAGAGACTATGACGATTTTACCCTTTGATTTGAAATGAGTTTGATCCAAGGGATTCATATGCTTTAAATATATCTAATACCTATTCAAGGAGTCAAAATATATTTGGTAATTAAGCACAACAAATGATTTGAAAGGTGTTCATACACCACAAATCGCCTAAGAGACTATGACGATTTTACCCTTTGATTTGAAATGAGTTTGATCCAAGGGATTCATATGCTTTAAATATATCTAATACCTATTCAAGGAGTCAAAAATATTTGGTAATTAAGCACAACAAATGATTTGAAAGGTGTTCATACACCACAAATCGCCTAAGAGACTATGACGATTTTACCCTTTGATTTGAAATGAGTTTGATCCAAGGGATTCATATGCTTTAAATATATCTAATACCTATTCAAGGAGTCAAAAATATTTGGTAATTAAGCACAACAAATGATTTGAAAGGTGTTCATACACCACAAATCGCCTAAGAGACTATGACGATTTTACCCTTTGATTTGAAATGAGTTTGATCCAAGGGATTCATATGCTTTAAATATATCTAATACCTATTCAAGGAGTCAAAAATATTTGGTAATTAAGCACAACAAATGATTTGAAAGGTGTTCATACACCACAAATCGCCTAAGAGACTATGACGATTTTACCCTTTGATTTGAAATGAGTTTGATCCAAGGGATTCATATGCTTTAAATATATCTAATACCTATTCAAGGAGTCAAAAATATTTGGTAATTAAGCACAACAAATGATTTGAAAGGTGTTCATACACCATAAATCGCCTAAGAGACTATGACGATTTTACCCTTTGATTTGAAATGAGTTTGATCCAAGGGATTCATATGCTTTAAATATATCTAATACCTATTCAAGGAGTCAAAAATATTTGGTAATTAAGCACAACAAATGATTTGAAAGGTGTTCATACACCACAAATCGCCTAAGAGACTATGACGATTTTACCCTTTGATTTGAAATGAGTTTGATCCAAGGGATTCATATGCTTTAAATATATCTAATACCTATTCAAGGAGTCAAAAATATTTGGTAATTAAGCACAACAAATGATTTGAATGGTGTTCATACACCATAAATCGCCTAAGAGACTATGACGATTTTACCCTTTGATTTGAAATGAGTTTGATCCAAGGGATTCATATGCTTTAAATATATCTAATACCTATTCAAGGAGTCAAAAATATTTGGTAATTAAGCACAACAAATGATTTGAAAGGTGTTCATACACCACAAATCGCCTAAGAGACTATGACGATTTTACCCTTTGATTTGAAATGAGTTTGATCCAAGGGATTCATATGCTTTAAATATATCTAATACCTATTCAAGGAGTCAAAAATATTTGGTAATTAAGCACAACAAATGATTTGAATGGTGTTCATACACCATAAATCGCCTAAGAGACTATGACGATTTTACCCTTTGATTTGAAATGAGTTTGATCCAAGGGATTCATATGCTTTAAATATATCTAATACCTATTCAAGGAGTCAAAATATTTGGTAATTAAGCACAACAAATGATTTGAAATGTGTTCATACACCACAAATCGCCTAAGAGACTATGACGATTTTACCCTTTGATTTGAAATGAGTTTGATCCAAGGGATTCATATGCTTTAAATATATCTAATACCTATTCAAGGAGTCAAAAATATTTGGTAATTAAGCACAACAAATGATTTGAATGGTGTTCATACACCACAAATCGCCTAAGAGACTATGACGATTTTACCCTTTGATTTGAAATGAGTTTGATCCAAGGGATTCATATGCTTTAAATATATCTAATACCTATTCAAGGAGTCAAAATATTTGGTAATTAAGCACAACAAATGATTTGAAAGGTGTTCATACACCACAAATCGCCTAAGAGACTATGACGATTTTACCCTTTGATTTGAAATGAGTTTGATCCAAGGGATTCATATGCTTTAAATATATCTAATACCTATTCAAGGAGTCAAAAATATTTGGTAATTAAGCACAACAAATGATTTGAAAGGTGTTCATACACCACAAATCGCCTAAGAGACTATGACGATTTTACCCTTTGATTTGAAATGAGTTTGATCCAAGGGATTCATATGCTTTAAATATATCTAATACCTATTCAAGGAGTCAAAAATATTTGGTAATTAAGCACAACAAATGATTTGAAAGGTGTTCATACACCACAAATCGCCTAAGAGACTATGACGATTTTACCCTTTGATTTGAAATGAGTTTGATCCAAGGGATTCATATGCTTTAAATATATCTAATACCTATTCAAGGAGTCAAAATATTTGGTAATTAAGCACAACAAATGATTTGAAAGGTGTTCATACACCACAAATCGCCTAAGAGACTATGACGATTTTACCCTTTGATTTGAAATGAGTTTGATCCAAGGGATTCATATGCTTTAAATATATCTAATACCTATTCAAGGAGTCAAAAATATTTGGTAATTAAGCACAACAAATGATTTGAAAGGTGTTCATACACCACAAATCGCCTAAGAGACTATGACGATTTTACCCTTTGATTTGAAATGAGTTTGATCCAAGGGATTCATATGCTTTAAATATATCTAATACCTATTCAAGGAGTCAAAAATATTTGGTAATTAAGCACAACAAATGATTTGAAAGGTGTTCATACACCACAAATCGCCTAAGAGACTATGACGATTTTACCCTTTGATTTGAAATGAGTTTGATCCAAGGGATTCATATGCTTTAAATATATCTAATACCTATTCAAGGAGTCAAAAATATTTGGTAATTAAGCACAACAAATGATTTGAAATGGTGTATACACCACAAATCGCCTAAGAGACTATGACGATTTTACCCTTTGATTTGAAATGAGTTTGATCCAAGGGATTCATATGCTTTAAATATATCTAATACCTATTCAAGGAGTCAAAAATATTTGGTAATTAAGCACAACAAATGATTTGAATGGTGTTCATACATAAATCGCCTAAGAGACTATGACGATTTTACCCTTTGATTTGAAATGAGTTTGATCCAAGGGATTCATATGCTTTAAATATATCTAATACCTATTCAAGGAGTCAAAAATATTTGGTAATTAAGCACAACAAATGATTTGAAAGGTGTTCATACACCACAAATCGCCTAAGAGACTATGACGATTTTACCCTTTGATTTGAAATGAGTTTGATCCAAGGGATTCATATGCTTTAAATATATCTAATACCTATTCAAGGAGTCAAAAATATTTGGTAATTAAGCACAACAAATGATTTGAATGGTGTTCATACACCACAAATCGCCTAAGAGACTATGACGATTTTACCCTTTGATTTGAAATGAGTTTGATCCAAGGGATTCATATGCTTTAAATATATCTAATACCTATTCAAGGAGTCAAAAATATTTGGTAATTAAGCACAACAAATGATTTGAATGGTGTTCATACACCACAAATCGCCTAAGAGACTATGACGATTTTACCCTTTGATTTGAAATGAGTTTGATCCAAGGGATTCATATGCTTTAAATATATCTAATACCTATTCAAGGAGTCAAAAATATTTGGTAATTAAGCACAACAAATGATTTGAATGTGTTCATACACCATAAATCGCCTAAGAGACTATGACGATTTTACCCTTTGATTTGAAATGAGTTTGATCCAAGGGATTCATATGCTTTAAATATATCTAATACCTATTCAAGGAGTCAAAAATATTTGGTAATTAAGCACAACAAATGATTTGAAAGGTGTTCATACACCATAAATCGCCTAAGAGACTATGACGATTTTACCCTTTGATTTGAAATGAGTTTGATCCAAGGGATTCATATGCTTTAAATATATCTAATACCTATTCAAGGAGTCAAAAATATTTGGTAATTAAGCACAACAAATGATTTGAATGGTGTTCATACACCACAAATCGCCTAAGAGACTATGACGATTTTACCCTTTGATTTGAAATGAGTTTGATCCAAGGGATTCATATGCTTTAAATATATCTAATACCTATTCAAGGAGTCAAAAATATTTGGTAATTAAGCACAACAAATGATTTGAAAGGTGTTCATACACCATAAATCGCCTAAGAGACTATGACGATTTTACCCTTTGATTTGAAATGAGTTTGATCCAAGGGATTCATATGCTTTAAATATATCTAATACCTATTCAAGGAGTCAAAATATTTGGTAATTAAGCACAACAAATGATTTGAATGGTGTTCATACACCACAAATCGCCTAAGAGACTATGACGATTTTACCCTTTGATTTGAAATGAGTTTGATCCAAGGGATTCATATGCTTTAAATATATCTAATACCTATTCAAGGAGTCAAAAATATTTGGTAATTAAGCACAACAAATGATTTGAAAGGTGTTCATACACCACAAATCGCCTAAGAGACTATGACGATTTTACCCTTTGATTTGAAATGAGTTTGATCCAAGGGATTCATATGCTTTAAATATATCTAATACCTATTCAAGGAGTCAAAAATATTTGGTAATTAAGCACAACAAATGATTTGAATGGTGTTCATACACCATAAATCGCCTAAGAGACTATGACGATTTTACCCTTTGATTTGAAATGAGTTTGATCCAAGGGATTCATATGCTTTAAATATATCTAATACCTATTCAAGGAGTCAAAATATTTGGTAATTAAGCACAACAAATGATTTGAAAGGTGTTCATACACCATAAATCGCCTAAGAGACTATGACGATTTTACCCTTTGATTTGAAATGAGTTTGATCCAAGGGATTCATATGCTTTAAATATATCTAATACCTATTCAAGGAGTCAAAATATTTGGTAATTAAGCACAACAAATGATTTGAAAGGTGTTCATACACCACAAATCGCCTAAGAGACTATGACGATTTTACCCTTTGATTTGAAATGAGTTTGATCCAAGGGATTCATATGCTTTAAATATATCTAATACCTATTCAAGGAGTCAAAAATATTTGGTAATTAAGCACAACAAATGATTTGAAATGGTGTTCATACACCACAAATCGCCTAAGAGACTATGACGATTTTACCCTTTGATTTGAAATGCGTTTGATCCAAGGGATTCATATGCTTTAAATATATCTAATACCTATTCAAGGAGTCAAAAACATTTGGTAATTAAGCACAACAAATGATTTGAATGGTGTTCATACACCATAAATCGCCTAAGAGACTATGACGATTTTACCCTTTGATTTGAAATGCGTTTGATCAAAGGGATTCATATGCTTTAAATATATCTAATACCTATTCAAGGAGTCAAAAATATTTGGTAATTAAGCACAACAAATGATTTGAAAGGTGTTCATACACCACAAATCGCCTAAGAGACTATGACGATTTTACCCTTTGATTTGAAATGAGTTTGATCCAAGGGATTCATATGCTTTAAATATATCTAATACCTATTCAAGGAGTCAAAAATATTTGGTAATTAAGCACAACAAATGATTTGAATGGTGTTCATACACCACAAATCGCCTAAGAGACTATGACGATTTTACCCTTTGATTTGAAATGAGTTTGATCCAAGGGATTCATATGCTTTAAATATATCTAATACCTATTCAAGGAGTCAAAATATTTGGTAATTAAGCACAACAAATGATTTGAAATGTGTTCATACACCACAAATCGCCTAAGAGACTATGACGATTTTACCCTTTGATTTGAAATGAGTTTGATCCAAGGGATTCATATGCTTTAAATATATCTAATACCTATTCAAGGAGTCAAAAACATTTGGTAATTAAGCACAACAAATGATTTGAATGGTGTTCATACACCATAAATCGCCTAAGAGACTATGACGATTTTACCCTTTGATTTGAAATGCGTTTGATCCAAGGGATTCATATGCTTTAAATATATCTAATACCTATTCAAGGAGTCAAAAATATTTGGTAATTAAGCACAACAAATGATTTGAATGGTGTTCATACACCACAAATCGCCTAAGAGACTATGACGATTTTACCCTTTGATTTGAAATGAGTTTGATCCAAGGGATTCATATGCTTTAAATATATCTAATACCTATTCAAGGAGTCAAAAATATTTGGTAATTAAGCACAACAAATGATTTGAATGGTGTTCATACACCATAAATCGCCTAAGAGACTATGACGATTTTACCCTTTGATTTGAAATGAGTTTGATCCAAGGGATTCATATGCTTTAAATATATCTAATACCTATTCAAGGAGTCAAAAATATTTGGTAATTAAGCACAACAAATGATTTGAAAGGTGTTCATACACCACAAATCGCCTAAGAGACTATGACGATTTTACCCTTTGATTTGAAATGAGTTTGATCCAAGGGATTCATATGCTTTAAATATATCTAATACCTATTCAAGGAGTCAAAATATTTGGTAATTAAGCACAACAAATGATTTGAAAGGTGTTCATACACCACAAATCGCCTAAGAGACTATGACGATTTTACCCTTTGATTTGAAATGAGTTTGATCCAAGGGATTCATATGCTTTAAATATATCTAATACCTATTCAAGGAGTCAAAATATTTGGTAATTAAGCACAACAAATGATTTGAATGGTGTTCATACACCACAAATCGCCTAAGAGACTATGACGATTTTACCCTTTGATTTGAAATGAGTTTGATCCAAGGGATTCATATGCTTTAAATATATCTAATACCTATTCAAGGAGTCAAAAATATTTGGTAATTAAGCACAACAAATGATTTGAATGGTGTTCATACACCATAAATCGCCTAAGAGACTATGACGATTTTACCCTTTGATTTGAAATGCGTTTGATCCAAGGGATTCATATGCTTTAAATATATCTAATACCTATTCAAGGAGTCAAAAATATTTGGTAATTAAGCACAACAAATGATTTGAATGGTGTTCATACACCACAAATCGCCTAAGAGACTATGACGATTTTACCCTTTGATTTGAAATGAGTTTGATCCAAGGGATTCATATGCTTTAAATATATCTAATACCTATTCAAGGAGTCAAAAATATTTGGTAATTAAGCACAACAAATGATTTGAATGGTGTTCATACACCATAAATCGCCTAAGAGACTATGACGATTTTACCCTTTGATTTGAAATGCGTTTGATCCAAGGGATTCATATGCTTTAAATATATCTAATACCTATTCAAGGAGTCAAAAATATTTGGTAATTAAGCACAACAAATGATTTGAAAGGTGTTCATACACCACAAATCGCCTAAGAGACTATGACGATTTTACCCTTTGATTTGAAATGAGTTTGATCCAAGGGATTCATATGCTTTAAATATATCTAATACCTATTCAAGGAGTCAAAAATATTTGGTAATTAAGCACAACAAATGATTTGAATGGTGTTCATACACCATAAATCGCCTAAGAGACTATGACGATTTTACCCTTTGATTTGAAATGAGTTTGATCCAAGGGATTCATATGCTTTAAATATATCTAATACCTATTCAAGGAGTCAAAAATATTTGGTAATTAAGCACAACAAATGATTTGAAAGGTGTTCATACACCACAAATCGCCTAAGAGACTATGACGATTTTACCCTTTGATTTGAAATGAGTTTGATCCAAGGGATTCATATGCTTTAAATATATCTAATACCTATTCAAGGAGTCAAAAATATTTGGTAATTAAGCACAACAAATGATTTGAATGGTGTTCATACACCATAAATCGCCTAAGAGACTATGACGATTTTACCCTTTGATTTGAAATGAGTTTGATCCAAGGGATTCATATGCTTTAAATATATCTAATACCTATTCAAGGAGTCAAAAATATTTGGTAATTAAGCACAACAAATGATTTGAAAGGTGTTCATACACCACAAATCGCCTAAGAGACTATGACGATTTTACCCTTTGATTTGAAATGAGTTTGATCCAAGGGATTCATATGCTTTAAATATATCTAATACCTATTCAAGGAGTCAAAATATTTGGTAATTAAGCACAACAAATGATTTGAATGGTGTTCATACACCACAAATCGCCTAAGAGACTATGACGATTTTACCCTTTGATTTGAAATGAGTTTGATCCAAGGGATTCATATGCTTTAAATATATCTAATACCTATTCAAGGAGTCAAAAACATTTGGTAATTAAGCACAACAAATGATTTGAATGGTGTTCATACACCATAAATCGCCTAAGAGACTATGACGATTTTACCCTTTGATTTGAAATGCGTTTGATCCAAGGGATTCATATGCTTTAAATATATCTAATACCTATTCAAGGAGTCAAAAATATTTGGTAATTAAGCACAACAAATGATTTGAAAGGTGTACATACACCACAAATCGCCTAAGAGACTATGACGATTTTACCCTTTGATTTGAAATGAGTTTGATCCAAGGGATTCATATGCTTTAAATATATCTAATACCTATTCAAGGAGTCAAAAATATTTGGTAATTAAACAACAAATGATTTGAATGGTGTTCATACACCATAAATCGCCTAAGAGACTATGACGATTTTACCCTTTGATTTGAAATGCGTTTGATCCAAGGGATTCATATGCTTTAAATATATCTAATACCTATTCAAGGAGTCAAAAATATTTGGTAATTAAGCACAACAAATGATTTGAAATGTGTTTCATACACCATAAATCGCCTAAGAGACTATGACGATTTTACCCTTTGATTTGAAATGAGTTTGATCCAAGGGATTCATATGCTTTAAATATATCTAATACCTATTCAAGGAGTCAAAATATTTGGTAATTAAGCACAACAAATGATTTGAATGGTGTTCATACACCACAAATCGCCTAAGAGACTATGACGATTTTACCCTTTGATTTGAAATGAGTTTGATCCAAGGGATTCATATGCTTTAAATATATCTAATACCTATTCAAGGAGTCAAATATTTGGTAATTAAGCACAACAAATGATTTGAAAGGTGTTCATACACCACAAATCGCCTAAGAGACTATGACGATTTTACCCTTTGATTTGAAATGAGTTTGATCCAAGGGATTCATATGCTTTAAATATATCTAATACCTATTCAAGGAGTCAAAAATATTTGGTAATTAAGCACAACAAATGATTTGAATGGTGTTCATACACCACAAATCGCCTAAGAGACTATGACGATTTTACCCTTTGATTTGAAATGAGTTTGATCCAAGGGATTCATATGCTTTAAATATATCTAATACCTATTCAAGGAGTCAAAAATATTTGGTAATTAAGCACAACAAATGATTTGAAAGGTGTTCATACACCATAAATCGCCTAAGAGACTATGACGATTTTACCCTTTGATTTGAAATGAGTTTGATCCAAGGGATTCATATGCTTTAAATATATCTAATACCTATTCAAGGAGTCAAAATATTTGGTAATTAAGCACAACAAATGATTTGAAAGGTGTTCATACACCACAAATCGCCTAAGAGACTATGACGATTTTACCCTTTGATTTGAAATGAGTTTGATCCAAGGGATTCATATGCTTTAAATATATCTAATACCTATTCAAGGAGTCAAAAATATTTGGTAATTAAGCACAACAAATGATTTGAATGGTGTTCATACACCACAAATCGCCTAAGAGACTATGACGATTTTACCCTTTGATTTGAAATGAGTTTGATCCAAGGGATTCATATGCTTTAAATATATCTAATACCTATTCAAGGAGTCAAAAATATTTGGTAATTAAGCACAACAAATGATTTGAATGGTGTTCATACACCATAAATCGCCTAAGAGACTATGACGATTTTACCCTTTGATTTGAAATGAGTTTGATCCAAGGGATTCATATGCTTTAAATATATCTAATACCTATTCAAGGAGTCAAAAATATTTGGTAATTAAGCACAACAAATGATTTGAAAGGTGTTCATACACCACAAATCGCCTAAGAGACTATGACGATTTTACCCTTTGATTTGAAATGAGTTTGATCCAAGGGATTCATATGCTTTAAATATATCTAATACCTATTCAAGGAGTCAAAAATATTTGGTAATTAAGCACAACAAATGATTTGAATGGTGTTCATACACCACAAATCGCCTAAGAGACTATGACGATTTTACCCTTTGATTTGAAATGAGTTTGATCCAAGGGATTCATATGCTTTAAATATATCTAATACCTATTCAAGGAGTCAAAAATATTTGGTAATTAAGCACAACAAATGATTTGAATGGTGTTCATACACCACAAATCGCCTAAGAGACTATGACGATTTTACCCTTTGATTTGAAATGCGTTTGATCCAAGGGATTCATATGCTTTAAATATATCTAATACCTATTCAAGGAGTCAAAAATATTTGGTAATTAAGCACAACAAATGATTTGAATGGTGTTCATACACCATAAATCGCCTAAGAGACTATGACGATTTTACCCTTTGATTTGAAATGAGTTTGATCCAAGGGATTCATATGCTTTAAATATATCTAATACCTATTCAAGGAGTCAAAATATTTGGTAATTAAGCACAACAAATGATTTGAAAGGTGTTCATACACCAAATCGCCTAAGAGACTATGACGATTTTACCCTTTGATTTGAAATGAGTTTGATCCAAGGGATTCATATGCTTTAAATATATCTAATACCTATTCAAGGAGTCAAAAATATTTGGTAATTAAGCACAACAAATGATTTGAATGGTGTTCATACACCATAAATCGCCTAAGAGACTATGACGATTTTACCCTTTGATTTGAAATGAGTTTGATCCAAGGGATTCATATGCTTTAAATATATCTAATACCTATTCAAGGAGTCAAAAATATTTGGTAATTAAGCACAACAAATGATTTGAATGGTGTTCATACACCACAAATCGCCTAAGAGACTATGACGATTTTACCCTTTGATTTGAAATGAGTTTGATCCAAGGGATTCATATGCTTTAAATATATCTAATACCTATTCAAGGAGTCAAAAATATTTGGTAATTAAGCACAACAAATGATTTGAAAGGTGTTCATACACCACAAATCGCCTAAGAGACTATGACGATTTTACCCTTTGATTTGAAATGAGTTTGATCCAAGGGATTCATATGCTTTAAATATATCTAATACCTATTCAAGGAGTCAAAATATTTGGTAATTAAGCACAACAAATGATTTGAAAGGTGTTCATACACCACAAATCGCCTAAGAGACTATGACGATTTTACCCTTTGATTTGAAATGAGTTTGATCCAAGGGATTCATATGCTTTAAATATATCTAATACCTATTCAAGGAGTCAAAAATATTTGGTAATTAAGCACAACAAATGATTTGAATGGTGTTCATACACCACAAATCGCCTAAGAGACTATGACGATTTTACCCTTTGATTTGAAATGAGTTTGATCCAAGGGATTCATATGCTTTAAATATATCTAATACCTATTCAAGGAGTCAAAAATATTTGGTAATTAAGCACAACAAATGATTTGAATGGTGTTCATACACCATAAATCGCCTAAGAGACTATGACGATTTTACCCTTTGATTTGAAATGCGTTTGATCCAAGGGATTCATATGCTTTAAATATATCTAATACCTATTCAAGGAGTCAAAAATATTTGGTAATTAAGCACAACAAATGATTTGAATGGTGTTCATACACCATAAATCGCCTAAGAGACTATGACGATTTTACCCTTTGATTTGAAATGAGTTTGATCCAAGGGATTCATATGCTTTAAATATATCTAATACCTATTCAAGGAGTCAAAAATATTTGGTAATTAAGCACAACAAATGATTTGAATGGTGTTCATACACCACAAATCGCCTAAGAGACTATGACGATTTTACCCTTTGATTTGAAATGAGTTTGATCCAAGGGATTCATATGCTTTAAATATATCTAATACCTATTCAAGGAGTCAAAAATATTTGGTAATTAAGCACAACAAATGATTTGAATGGTGTTCATACACCACAAATCGCCTAAGAGACTATGACGATTTTACCCTTTGATTTGAAATGAGTTTGATCCAAGGGATTCATATGCTTTAAATATATCTAATACCTATTCAAGGAGTCAAAAATATTTGGTAATTAAGCACAACAAATGATTTGAATGGTGTTCATACACCATAAATCGCCTAAGAGACTATGACGATTTTACCCTTTGATTTGAAATGAGTTTGATCCAAGGGATTCATATGCTTTAAATATATCTAATACCTATTCAAGGAGTCAAAAATATTTGGTAATTAAGCACAACAAATGATTTGAAAGGTGTTCATACACCACAAATCGCCTAAGAGACTATGACGATTTTACCCTTTGATTTGAAATGAGTTTGATCCAAGGGATTCATATGCTTTAAATATATCTAATACCTATTCAAGGAGTCAAAAATATTTGGTAATTAAGCACAACAAATGATTTGAATGGTGTTCATACACCACAAATCGCCTAAGAGACTATGACGATTTTACCCTTTGATTTGAAATGAGTTTGATCCAAGGGATTCATATGCTTTAAATATATCTAATACCTATTCAAGGAGTCAAAAATATTTGGTAATTAAGCACAACAAATGATTTGAATGGTGTTCATACACCACAAATCGCCTAAGAGACTATGACGATTTTACCCTTTGATTTGAAATGCGTTTGATCCAAGGGATTCATATGCTTTAAATATATCTAATACCTATTCAAGGAGTCAAAAATATTTGGTAATTAAGCACAACAAATGATTTGAAATGGTGTTCATACACCACAAATCGCCTAAGAGACTATGACGATTTTACCCTTTGATTTGAAATGTTTGATCCAAGGGATTCATATGCTTTAAATATATCTAATACCTATTCAAGTCAAAAATTTGGTAATTAAGCACAACAAATGATTTGAATGGTGTTCATACACCATAATGCCTAAGAGACTATGACGATTTTACCCTTTGATTTGAAATGAGTTTGATCCAAGGGATTCATATGCTTTAAATATATCTAATACCTATTCAAGGAGTCAAAATATTTGGTAATTAAGCACAACAAATGATTTGAAAGTGTTCATACACCACAAATCGCCTAAGAGACTATGACGATTTTACCCTTTGATTTGAAATGAGTTTGATCCAAGGGATTCATATGCTTTAAATATATCTAATACCTATTCAAGGAGTCAAAAATATTTGGTAATTAAGCACAACAAATGATTTGAATGGTGTTCATACACCATAAATCGCCTAAGAGACTATGACGATTTTACCCTTTGATTTGAAATGCGTTTGATCCAAGGGATTCATATGCTTTAAATATATCTAATACCTATTCAAGGAGTCAAAAATATTTGGTAATTAAGCACAACAAATGATTTGAATGGTGTTCATACACCATAAATCGCCTAAGAGACTATGACGATTTTACCCTTTGATTTGAAATGAGTTTGATCCAAGGGATTCATATGCTTTAAATATATCTAATACCTATTCAAGGAGTCAAAAATATTTGGTAATTAAGCACAACAAATGATTTGAATGTTCATACACCACAAATCGCCTAAGAGACTATGACGATTTTACCCTTTGATTTGAAATGAGTTTGATCCAAGGTTCATATGCTTTAAATATATCTAATACCTATTCAAGGAGTCAAAAATATTTGGTAATTAAGCACAACAAATGATTTGAAATGTGTTCATACACCATAAATCGCCTAAGAGACTATGACGATTTTACCCTTTGATTTGAAATGCGTTTGATCCAAGGGATTCATATGCTTTAAATATATCTAATACCTATTCAAGGAGTCAAAAATATTTGGTAATTAACACAACAAATGATTTGAAAGGTGTTCATACACCAAAATCGCCTAAGAGACTATGACGATTTTACCCTTTGATTTGAAATGAGTTTGATAAGGGATTCATATGCTTTAAATATATCTAATACCTATTCAAGGAGTCAAAAATATTTGGTAATTAAGCACAACAAATGATTTGAAAGGTGTTCATACACCACAAATCGCCTAAGAGACTATGACGATTTTACCCTTTGATTTGAAATGAGTTTGATCCAAGGGATTCATATGCTTTAAATATATCTAATACCTATTCAAGGAGTCAAAAATATTTGGTAATTAAGCACAACAAATGATTTGAAAGGTGTTCATACACCACAAATCGCCTAAGAGACTATGACGATTTTACCCTTTGATTTGAAATGAGTTTGATCCAAGGGATTCATATGCTTTAAATATATCTAATACCTATTCAAGGAGTCAAAAATATTTGGTAATTAACACAACAAATGATTTGAATGGTGTTCATACACCACAAATCGCCTAAGAGACTATGACGATTTTACCCTTTGATTTGAAATGAGTTTGATCCAAGGGATTCATATGCTTTAAATATATCTAATACCTATTCAAGGAGTCAAAATATTTGGTAATTAAGCACAACAAATGATTTGAATGGTGTTCATACACCACAAATCGCCTAAGAGACTATGACGATTTTACCCTTTGATTTGAAATGAGTTTGATCCAAGGGATTCATATGCTTTAAATATATCTAATACCTATTCAAGGAGTCAAAAATATTTGGTAATTAAGCACAACAAATGATTTGAAAGGTGTTCATACACCATAAATCGCCTAAGAGACTATGACGATTTTACCCTTTGATTTGAAATGAGTTTGATCCAAGGGATTCATATGCTTTAAATATATCTAATACCTATTCAAGGAGTCAAAATATTTGGTAATTAAGCACAACAAATGATTTGAAAGGTGTTCATACACCACAAATCGCCTAAGAGACTATGACGATTTTACCCTTTGATTTGAAATGAGTTTGATCCAAGGGATTCATATGCTTTAAATATATCTAATACCTATTCAAGGAGTCAAAAATATTTGGTAATTAAACACAACAAATGATTTGAAAGGTGTTCATACACCAAAATCGCCTAAGAGACTATGACGATTTTACCCTTTGATTTGAAATGAGTTTGATCCAAGGGATTCATATGCTTTAAATATATCTAATACCTATTCAAGGAGTCAAAAACATTTGGTAATTAAGCACAACAAATGATTTGAATGGTGTTCATACACCATAAATCGCCTAAGAGACTATGACGATTTTACCCTTTGATTTGAAATGCGTTTGATCCAAGGGATTCATATGCTTTAAATATATCTAATACCTATTCAAGGAGTCAAAATATTTGGTAATTAAGCACAACAAATGATTTGAAAGGTGTTCATACACCACAAATCGCCTAAGAGACTATGACGATTTTACCCTTTGATTTGAAATGAGTTTGATCCAAGGGATTCATATGCTTTAAATATATCTAATACCTATTCAAGGAGTCAAAAATATTTGGTAATTAAGCACAACAAATGATTTGAATGGTGTTCATACACCACAAATCGCCTAAGAGACTATGACGATTTTACCCTTTGATTTGAAATGAGTTTGATCCAAGGGATTCATATGCTTTAAATATATCTAATACCTATTCAAGGAGTCAAAAATATTTGGTAATTAAGCACAACAAATGATTTGAAAGGTGTTCATACACCACAAATCGCCTAAGAGACTATGACGATTTTACCCTTTGATTTGAAATGCGTTTGATCCAAGGGATTCATATGCTTTAAATATATCTAATACCTATTCAAGGAGTCAAAAATATTTGGTAATTAAGCACAACAAATGATTTGAATGGTGTTCATACACCATAAATCGCCTAAGAGACTATGACGATTTTACCCTTTGATTTGAAATGCGTTTGATCCAAGGGATTCATATGCTTTAAATATATCTAATACCTATTCAAGGAGTCAAAAATATTTGGTAATTAAGCACAACAAATGATTTGAAAGGTGTTCATACACCACAAATCGCCTAAGAGACTATGACGATTTTACCCTTTGATTTGAAATGAGTTTGATCCAAGGGATTCATATGCTTTAAATATATCTAATACCTATTCAAGGAGTCAAAAATATTTGGTAATTAAGCACAACAAATGATTTGAATGGTGTTCATACACCATAAATCGCCTAAGAGACTATGACGATTTTACCCTTTGATTTGAAATGAGTTTGATCCAAGGGATTCATATGCTTTAAATATATCTAATACCTATTCAAGGAGTCAAAATATTTGGTAATTAAGCACAACAAATGATTTGAAATGTGTTCATACACCACAAATCGCCTAAGAGACTATGACGATTTTACCCTTTGATTTGAAATGAGTTTGATCCAAGGGATTCATATGCTTTAAATATATCTAATACCTATTCAAGGAGTCAAAAATATTTGGTAATTAAGCACAACAAATGATTTGAATGGTGTTCATACACCACAAATCGCCTAAGAGACTATGACGATTTTACCCTTTGATTTGAAATGAGTTTGATCCAAGGGATTCATATGCTTTAAATATATCTAATACCTATTCAAGGAGTCAAAAATATTTGGTAATTAAGCACAACAAATGATTTGAATGGTGTTCATACACCACAAATCGCCTAAGAGACTATGACGATTTTACCCTTTGATTTGAAATGAGTTTGATCCAAGGGATTCATATGCTTTAAATATATCTAATACCTATTCAAGGAGTCAAAAATATTTGGTAATTAAGCACAACAAATGATTTGAATGGTGTTCATACACCATAAATCGCCTAAGAGACTATGACGATTTTACCCTTTGATTTGAAATGCGTTTGATAAGGGATTCATATGCTTTAAATATATCTAATACCTATTCAAGGAGTCAAAAATATTTGGTAATTAAGCACAACAAATGATTTGAATGGTGTTCATACACCATAAATCGCCTAAGAGACTATGACGATTTTACCCTTTGATTTGAAATGAGTTTGATCCAAGGGATTCATATGCTTTAAATATATCTAATACCTATTCAAGGAGTCAAAAATATTTGGTAATTAAGCACAACAAATGATTTGAAAGGTGTTCATACACCACAAATCGCCTAAGAGACTATGACGATTTTACCCTTTGATTTGAAATGAGTTTGATCCAAGGGATTCATATGCTTTAAATATATCTAATACCTATTCAAGGAGTCAAAAATATTTGGTAATTAAGCACAACAAATGATTTGAATGGTGTTCATACACCACAAATCGCCTAAGAGACTATGACGATTTTACCCTTTGATTTGAAATGAGTTTGATCCAAGGGATTCATATGCTTTAAATATATCTAATACCTATTCAAGGAGTCAAAAATATTTGGTAATTAAGCACAACAAATGATTTGAAAGGTGTTCATACACCATAAATCGCCTAAGAGACTATGACGATTTTACCCTTTGATTTGAAATGAGTTTGATCCAAGGGATTCATATGCTTTAAATATATCTAATACCTATTCAAGGAGTCAAAAATATTTGGTAATTAAGCACAACAAATGATTTGAAAGGTTTCATACACCACAAATCGCCTAAGAGACTATGACGATTTTACCCTTTGATTTGAAATGAGTTTGATCCAAGGGATTCATATGCTTTAAATATATCTAATACCTATTCAAGGAGTCAAAAATATTTGGTAATTAAGCACAACAAATGATTTGAAAGGTGTTCATACACCACAAATCGCCTAAGAGACTATGACGATTTTACCCTTTGATTTGAAATGAGTTTGATCCAAGGGATTCATATGCTTTAAATATATCTAATACCTATTCAAGGAGTCAAAAATATTTGGTAATTAAGCACAACAAATTATTTGAATGGTGTTCATACACCACAAATCGCCTAAGAGACTATGACGATTTTACCCTTTGATTTGAAATGAGTTTGATCCAAGGGATTCATATGCTTTAAATATATCTAATACCTATTCAAGGAGTCAAAAATATTTGGTAATTAAACAACAAATGATTTGAAAGGTGTTCATACACCACAAATCGCCTAAGAGACTATGACGATTTTACCCTTTGATTTGAAATGAGTTTGATCCAAGGGATTCATATGCTTTAAATATATCTAATACCTATTCAAGGAGTCAAAATATTTGGTAATTAAGCACAACAAATGATTTGAAAGGTGTTCATACACCACAAATCGCCTAAGAGACTATGACGATTTTACCCTTTGATTTGAAATGAGTTTGATCCAAGGGATTCATATGCTTTAAATATATCTAATACCTATTCAAGGAGTCAAAAATATTTGGTAATTAAGCACAACAAATGATTTGAATGGTGTTCATACACCACAAATCGCCTAAGAGACTATGACGATTTTACCCTTTGATTTGAAATGAGTTTGATCCAAGGTTCATATGCTTTAAATATATCTAATACCTATTCAAGGAGTCAAAAATATTTGGTAATTAAGCACAACAAATGATTTGAATGGTGTTCATACACCACAAATCGCCTAAGAGACTATGACGATTTTACCCTTTGATTTGAAATGCGTTTGATCCAAGGGATTCATATGCTTTAAATATATCTAATACCTATTCAAGGAGTCAAAATATTGGTAATTAAGCACAACAAATGATTTGAAGGTGTTCATACACCATAAATCGCCTAAGAGACTATGACGATTTTACCCTTTGATTTGAAATGAGTTTGATCCAAGGGATTCATATGCTTTAAATATATCTAATACCTATTCAAGGAGTCAAAATATTTGGTAATTAAGCACAACAAATGATTTGAAAGGTGTTCATACACCACAAATCGCCTAAGAGACTATGACGATTTTACCCTTTGATTTGAAATGAGTTTGATCAAGGGATTCATATGCTTTAAATATATCTAATACCTATTCAAGGAGTCAAAAATATTTGGTAATTAAGCACAACAAATGATTTGAATGGTGTTCATACACCACAAATCGCCTAAGAGACTATGACGATTTTACCCTTTGATTTGAAATGAGTTTGATCCAAGGGATTCATATGCTTTAAATATATCTAATACCTATTCAAGGAGTCAAAAATATTTGGTAATTAAGCACAACAAATGATTTGAATGGTGTTCATACACCATAAATCGCCTAAGAGACTATGACGATTTTACCCTTTGATTTGAAATGCGTTTGATCCAAGGGATTCATATGCTTTAAATATATCTAATACCTATTCAAGGAGTCAAAAATATTTGGTAATTAAGCACAACAATGATTTGAATGGTGTTCATACACCATAAATCGCCTAAGAGACTATGACGATTTTACCCTTTGATTTGAAATGAGTTTGATCCAAGGGATTCATATGCTAAAATATCTAATACCTATTCAAGGAGTCAAAAATATTTGGTAATTAAGCACAACAAATGATTTGAAAGGTGTACATACACCACAAATCGCCTAAGAGACTATGACGATTTTACCCTTTGATTTGAAATGAGTTTGATCCAAGGGATTCATATGCTTTAAATATATCTAATACCTATTCAAGGAGTCAAAAATATTTGGTAATTAAGCACAACAAATGATTTGAATGGTGTTCATACACCACAAATCGCCTAAGAGACTATGACGATTTTACCCTTTGATTTGAAATGCGTTTGATCCAAGGGATTCATATGCTTTAAATATATCTAATACCTATTCAAGGAGTCAAAAATATTTGGTAATTAAGCACAACAAATGATTTGAAGGTGTTCATACACCATAAATCGCCTAAGAGACTATGACGATTTTACCCTTTGATTTGAAATGAGTTTGATCCAAGGGATTCATATGCTTTAAATATATCTAATACCTATTCAAGGAGTCAAAATATTTGGTAATTAAGCACAACAAATGATTTGAAAGGTGTTCATACACCATAAATCGCCTAAGAGACTATGACGATTTTACCCTTTGATTTGAAATGAGTTTGATCCAAGGGATTCATATGCTTTAAATATATCTAATACCTATTCAAGGAGTCAAAAATATTTGGTAATTAAGCACAACAAATGATTTGAATGGTGTTCATACACCACAAATCGCCTAAGAGACTATGACGATTTTACCCTTTGATTTGAAATGCGTTTGATCCAAGGGATTCATATGCTTTAAATATATCTAATACCTATTCAAGGAGTCAAAAACATTTGGTAATTAAGCACAACAAATGATTTGAATGGTGTTCATACACCATAAATCGCCTAAGAGACTATGACGATTTTACCCTTTGATTTGAAATGCGTTTGATCCAAGGGATTCATATGCTTTAAATATATCTAATACCTATTCAAGGAGTCAAAAATTTTGGTAATTAAGCACAACAAATGATTTGAAATGTTCATACACCACAAATCGCCTAAGAGACTATGACGATTTACCCTTTGATTTGAAATGAGTTTGATCCAAGGGATTCATATGCTTTAAATATATCTAATACCTATTCAAGGAGTCAAAAATATTTGGTAATTAAGCACAACAAATGATTTGAAGGTGTTCATACACCACAAATCGCCTAAGAGACTATGACGATTTTACCCTTTGATTTGAAATGAGTTTGATCCAAGGGATTCATATGCTTAAATATATCTAATACCTATTCAAGGAGTCAAAAATATTTGGTAATTAAGCACAACAAATGATTTGAATGGTGTTCATACACCACAAATCGCCTAAGAGACTATGACGATTTTACCCTTTGATTTGAAATGCGTTTGATCCAAGGGATTCATATGCTTTAAATATATCTAATACCTATTCAAGGAGTCAAAAATATTTGGTAATTAAGCACAACAAATGATTTGAATGGTGTTCATACACCACAAATCGCCTAAGAGACTATGACGATTTTACCCTTTGATTTGAAATGAGTTTGATCCAAGGGATTCATATGCTTTAAATATATCTAATACCTATTCAAGGAGTCAAAAATATTTGGTAATTAAGCACAACAAATGATTTGAATGGTGTTCATACACCACAAATCGCCTAAGAGACTATGACGATTTTACCCTTTGATTTGAAATGAGTTTGATCCAAGGGATTCATATGCTTTAAATATCTAATACCTATTCAAGGAGTCAAAAATATTTGGTAATTAAGCACAACAAATGATTTGAATGGTGTTCATACACCATAAATCGCCTAAGAGACTATGACGATTTTACCCTTTGATTTGAAATGAGTTTGATCCAAGGGATTCATATGCTTTAAATATATCTAATACCTATTCAAGGAGTCAAAAATATTTGGTAATTAAGCACAACAAATGATTTGAATGTGTTCATACACCACAAATCGCCTAAGAGACTATGACGATTTTACCCTTTGATTTGAAATGAGTTTGATCCAAGGGATTCATATGCTTTAAATATATCTAATACCTATTCAAGAGTCAAAATATTTGGTAATTAAGCACAACAAATGATTTGAATGGTGTTCATACACCACAAATCGCCTAAGAGACTATGACGATTTTACCCTTTGATTTGAAATGAGTTTGATCCAAGGGATTCATATGCTTTAAATATATCTAATACCTATTCAAGGAGTCAAAATATTTGGTAATTAAGCACAACAAATGATTTGAATGGTGTTCATACACCACAAATCGCCTAGAGACTATGACGATTTTACCCTTTGATTTAAATAGTTTGATCCAGGGATTCATATGCTTTAAATATATCTAATACCTATTCAAGGATCAAAAATATTTGGTAATTAAGCACAACAAATGATTTGAATGGTGTTCATACACCATAAATCGCCTAAGAGACTATGACGATTTTACCCTTTGATTTGAAATGCGTTTGATCCAAGTTCATATGCTTTAAATATATCTAATACCTATTCAAGGAGTCAAAAATATTTGGTAATTAAGCACAACAAATGATTTGAAAGGTGTTCATACACCATAAATCGCCTAAGAGACTATGACGATTTTACCCTTTGATTTGAAATAGTTTGATCCAAGGGATTCATATGCTTTAAATATATCTAATACCTATTCAAGGAGTCAAAAATATTTGGTAATTAAGCACAACAAATGATTTGAAAGGTGTTCATACACCACAAATCGCCTAAGAGACTATGACGATTTTACCCTTTGATTTGAAATGAGTTTGATCCAAGGGATTCATATGCTTTAAATATATCTAATACCTATTCAAGGAGTCAAAAATATTTGGTAATTAAGCACAACAAATGATTTGAAAGGTGTTCATACACCATAAATCGCCTAAGAGACTATGACGATTTTACCTTTTGATTTGAAATGGAGGATCCAAGTTCATATGCTTTAAATATATCATACCTATTCAAGGAGT